>PVKV010010374.1:38808-76120 GCA_004027835.1 Alouatta palliata | reverse complement strand
CCCTCCCTCCCTCCCTCCCTCCCTCCCTTCCTTCCTTTCCTTCCCTCCTTCTCCTTCCTTTTCTTTGACAGAGTCTGACTGTTGCCCACACTGGAGTTCAGTGTCACAATCTTGGCTGAATACAATCCCTGCCTCCTGGGTTCAAGCAATTCTCCTGCCTCAACCTCCCGAGTAGCTGGGATTACAGGCGCATGCCACCATGCCCTGCTAATTTCGTATTTTTTGTAGAGATGGAGTTTCACCATGTTGGCCAGGCTGGTCTGGAACTCCTGACCTCAAGTGATCTGCCCACCTTGGCCTTCCAAAGTGCTGGGATTACAGGCGTGAGCCACCACACCCAGTTACATCTGGCTAATTTTTGTATTTTTAGTTGATATGGGGGTTCACCATGTTGGCCAGGCTGGTCTCCAACTACTGACCTCAAGTGATCCGCCCGTCTCAGCCTCCCAAAATTCTGGGATTGTAGGCATGAGGCACCATGCCCGGCCAATTTCTTTTTTAATTCTAGAGACAAGGTATCCCTGTTGCCCAGGCTGGTCTTGAACTCCTGTGCTCAAGCAGTCCTCCTACCTCAGCCTCCCAAAGTGCTGGAATTGCAGGTGTGAGGCACAGCACCCATCCAAGTCTGATCTTTAGGCCAAGCACGGTGGCTCATGCCTGTAATCCCAGTGCTTTAGGAGGCCGAGGCAGGCAGATCACCTGAAGTTGACTTCGAGATCAGCCTGGCCAACCTGGTGAAACCCCCTCCCTACTAAAAATACAAAAAATTATCCAGTGGTGGTGGTGGACGCCTGTAATCCCAGCTACTCAGGAGGCTGAGGCAGGAGAATCACTTGAACCCAGGGGGCAGAGGTTGCAGTGAGCCAAGATTGCGCCATTGCACTCCAGCCTGGACAAGAGTGAAATTACATCTCAAAAAAAAAAGAAAAGACTGATCTTTTTTTTTTTTTTTTTTTTTGAGCCGGAGTTTAGCTCTTGTTACCCAGGCTGGAGTGCAATGGCACGACCTTGGCTCACCACAACCTCCGCCTCCTGGGTTCAAGCAATTCTCCTGCCTCAGCCTCACGAGCAACTGGGACTACAGGCACGTGCCACCATACCCAGTTAATCTTTGTGTTTTTAGTAGAGACAGGGTTTCACCATATTGACCAGGATGGTCTCGATCTCTTGACCTCGTGATCCACCCGCCTTGGCCTCCCAAAGTGCTGGGATTACAGGCGTGAGCCACCGCGCCCGGCAAGACTGATCTTTATTTATTTTATTTTATTTTTTATTTTTGAGACAGGATCTTGGCTCTGTCACCCAGGCTGGAGTGCAGTGGCATGATCTCGGCTCACTGCAACCTCTGCCTCCCGGGTTCAAGCAATTCTCCTGCCTCAGCCTCCCAAGGAGCTGGGATTATAGGCATGTGCCATGCCACTATGCCCAGCTAATTTTTGTATTTTTAGTAGAGACAGGGTTTCGCTGTTTGACAGGCTCATCCGTAACTCCTGACCTCAGGTGATCCACCTGCCTCGGCCTCCCAAAGTGCTGGGATTATAGGTGAGAGCCACCGTGCTTGGCCAAGACTGATCTTAAAGATGAATAAAAATATTCAACCAATGCCTGCTTGTCACATGCTAGACATCTCTCCCTGGCCCAACCCCTTCCTTATCAGATGTCCCCAGATTTCATCTGACTTACTGTATACAAAACTTAGTGATAAGAGAGCCAGAAGGAGGAACTAAGCCAAGTTTGACTTGCACACAGTCCATGTTTCACAGCTCCACCACATCATGAGATGCAGCCCAGAGAGGCTGACCCCAGCTTTTACCCTCACCTTTTGGAGGCAAGATGTGTTTAAGCCCCATTGATTATAAGCTGATGAAATAATCTCCTGGGGACCATCTACCATGGGCCTAGTCTACAGCTGCTTACAAGAGGTTCCAGGTGGGGATGGGGCTGGTGGGAGGAAGTCATGCCCAGCACTGATAAGAAACTCCCTTCGCCGGGCACGGTGGCTCACGCCTGTAATCCCAGCACTTTGGGAGGCCGAGGCAGGCGGATCACAAGGTCAAGAGATCGAGACCATCCTGGTCAACACGATGAAACCCCGTCTCTACTAAAAATACAAAAAAAATTAGCTGGGCGTGGTGGTGCGCGCCTGTAGTCCCAGCTACTTGGGAGGCTGAGGCAGGAGAATTGCTTGAATCCTGGCGGCGGAGGTTGCGGTGAGCCGAGGTCGTGCCACCGCACTCCAGCCTGACACCTGGTGACGGAGTGAGACTCTGTCTCAAAAAAAAAACAAAAAAAAAAAACCTCCCTTCCCTTGTCCTAGGCACTGTGATGTCTGCACTGAGAGTCCTCAGGGGTAACAGGGAGGACAGGGCTCTGATGAAAAACAGAGAGGGTGGAGGGTCTGTTCCTGATGCTGGCAGTTGCTATTTTACCCTTCCCCACCTTTTCCCCACTTCTGCCTCACTGGGAAACAATCAATGCTTTAAAAAAACAACTACAGGCCGGGTGTGGTGGCTCACGCCTGTAATCCTAGCATTTTGGGAGGCAGAGGTGGGCGGATCACCTGAGGTCGGGAATTTGAGACCAGCCTGACCAACATGGAGAAACCTCATTTCTACTAAAAATACAAAATTAGCCTGGTGTGGTGGCGCATGACTGTAATCCCAGCTACTCAGGAGGTTGAGGCAGGAGAATCCCTTGAACCTGGGAAGCGGAGGTTGCAGTGAGCCGAGATTGCGCCACTGTACTCCAGCTGGGTGCTGTGGCTCACACCTGTAATCTAGCACTTTGGGAGGCCGAGGTGGATGGATCACCTGAGGTCAGGAGTTCAAGACCAGCCTGGCCATCATAGTGAAACCCCATCTTATTTTCTTTTGAAAAAAAAAAAAAAATCCCATCTCTACTAAAAATACAAAAATTAGCCAGGTGTGGTGGTGCATACCTGTAATCCCAGCTACTCAGGAGGCTGAGGCAGGAGAATAACTTGAACCTGGGAGGTGGAGGTTTCGAGCCAAGATCTTGCCACTACACTCCAGCCTGGGGCATAGAGCGAGACTCTATCTCAAAAAAAAAAAAACAAAACAAAAAAAAAAACAGATGAACAAACAAAACAAAACAAAACAACTACAGTCCAGGGGTGGTGGCTCATGCCTATAATCCCAGCACTTTGGGAGCCCAAGGTGGGTGGATCACCTGAAAAGTTCAAGACCAGCCGTGCTCAACATGGTGAAACCCCGTCTCTACTAAAAATACAAAAAATAAGCCGGATGTGGTGGCGGGCTCTTGTAATCCCAGCTACTCAGGAGGCTGAGGCGGGAGAATCACTTGAGCCTGGGAGGCAGAGGCTACAGTGAGCTGAGATCGTGCCATTGCACTTCAGCCTGGGCAACAAGAACAAAACTTCCTCTCCAAAAAAAACCTTCCACTGGCTGTGGATGGAATAAGAAAGAAAAAAAAAAGTTTTAAAAAAACGCAACAAAACAAACCAACCAACTAATAAACAAAATACGTATATGTAATATATTTGTACATATAAAATATATGTAAATATATTCAATATTTAAGATATTGTTATTTCCCCCCTAGATATAGAGAGCTTTCTATGCCAGTAAAGTTAAGGTATAGCTAGCTCCTCCTTTCTTTCTTTCTTTTTTTTTTTTTTTGAGACAGAGTCTCGCTCTGTCACCCAGGCTGGTTAAATTTCGGCTCCCTGCAAGTTCCACCTCCCAGGTTCAAGTGATTCTCCTGCCTCAGCCTCCTGAGTAGCTGGGATTACACCATGCCCGGCTAATTTTGTGTATTTAGTAGAGATGGGCGTTCTCCACGTTGGCCAGGATGGTCTTGAACTCCTGACCTCAGGTGATCCATCCCCACATCAGTCTCCCAAAGAGTTGGGATTATAGGCAAGAGTCACTGCACCCGGCGTTCCTCCTCTTACAGCTACATAGTTATTCAGTTTGTTTTTCCAATCCCTTACTGATGGACATTTAGTTTGTTTCTGATATTTTGCTTTGCAAACAAGAACATCTAATACATTTTGTGCACATATATGAGTGTTTCTTGAGGATTTATTCCTAGAAAAGAGATTGCTGGCTCAAAATACGTATGAATTTTTCATTTTGAAAAATACTGCCAAATTGGAGTGGAGAAATTTTTTCTGTGAAGGAGCCCTCCATCCTTAAGGCTGAACCAGCGATGAAAGGCACATAGGGTAGAAAGAGCATGGACTTTCCATTCAGATGTATTTGGGTTCAAATCCCAGTTTTGCCACCTTTTTCCTGTGTGACCTTGGTTAAGTCACTTAACCTCTCTGATTTTCTGTTTTCTCTCTCTCTCTCTCTCTCTCTCTCTCTCTCTCGCGCACGCTCTCTCGCTCTCTGTGTGTGTGTGTGTGTGTGTGTGTGTTTGTGTGTGCACGCGCGCACACGCGCATGCATGCCAGGCTGGAGTGCAGTGGCACAATCTTGGATCACTGCAACCTCCGCATCCCAGGTTCAAGTGATTCTCCTGCCTGAGCCTCCTGAGTCGGTAGGACTACAGGCATGTGCCACCACCCCTGGCTAATTTTTTATTTTTAGTAGAGACGGGGTTTTATCATGTTGGCCAGGATGGTCTCAAACTCCTGACCTCAGGTGTTCCGCCCACCTCGGCCTCCCAAAGTGCTGGGATTACAGGTGCGAGCCACCATGCCTGCCGATTTTCTGTTTTCTTAACTTCCCAGTGGAGATAACAGAGCTGCCTCACGAAGCTGTTGCAGGGATCAAGTGGCATCTTGTAGGTCAAGCCTCTAGCAAGGGTCTGGTATGCAGTAGGCTCTTGGCCCAAGTTAGTTCCCCTTCCCTGACTGAACCCTTTTCTACATCCATCATGGAAGACAAGCTCTGGGAAGTGACTGGGGAAGGTGATTTATTAATGAATGTCACGCAGGTGTCAGGACTCTAAGGTGGCTCCTTCTGAAGGTCACCTCTAAAGGCAACTCTTAGAGGTAGGGACCATTTCAAGTAAAGTAAGGATCTGCTTTTAAGAACACAGCCTAGGGTGCTGACAGAGATCAGACCTCACTGGAGGACCTCTCCCTAAATGATCCCTTCACCCCAGACACTGCCCTCTGTGCCTTAGTCTCTGCAGAGGAGGAGGAAGAGAATCCTTCTCAAGAAGAGGAGGGTGTCTGGATTTTACACAGGGAGTGTCTATTCTCTTCGCAGAGAATAGAACCAGAAAATAGACATCAGACAGACTGAGGGTGGGCAGCAGAGTGGGATTTCTGTCTTGGAGAGGCCGCATGTCTTGGAGTGGAAGGGTGCCCCACTGGAGGTCCCCACCCAGGAAGTGGCCTGTCCATCTCCCTGTCTTGGTTCATGGGGAGAAGTCTGGAAATCCTTTGGGGGTACTGGCCAGATTGTATCCATAGTCCCAGTCAGACCCTCAGCAATGCCAAGAGCCTCTTAGCTGCAGGTCACTGTGCTCCACTGTCTCTAGGTCACCCTGCCGCACTTTCAGGGTTATAGTTTCTTTCTTCTGGAAACTACACAGGACATGAGAATCCCAGACTGGGCTGCCCTTCCTGGAAGAGGATGTGTGTGTGAGCCTAGCAGCCACTGTGATGAGGCTTGAGGTGGTGATATTGGCAAGAGTGGGGAGCTGAGCAGCATGGTGACAGCAATGGTGACAAGGCCTCCAGTAGATGTAGCCATGATGAGTGACGCTCAGTAGGGTAGGCTGTGGCGCCTTTATCCAGAGTCTAAACGCTTGCTCTCAGTTTCAGCTCCACATATTACAAGCTGTGTGGCCTGGGGACAGTAGCTTGCCCTTTCTGACCTTGGTTTCTTCATCAGTAAAATGAAGATGCTAATAACACCAATCCTGTCTTCCTCAATGTCTCCAACCAGCAGGTGACTTCAACATGCCAAGGGGCAAGAGTGAATTCAGGTGGAGGTACTTTGCTAACAGCAGCCCAGATGAAATGACTGAGCAGGGCTGTGTTATCCCCAGAATGATTTCTTGCTTCCCCAGGAGACTCCTGTTGCTATGATGATTTTTCCTGGTTCTCAGTTCCTGGATTCTGGGGGTAGCTGGGATCTTCTGGCTGTGGCCTCACTTAGCATCTTACAGTGATGTCCTGGCTTCCTGCCCAGGCCCCACTCACCAGTTCTGGTGCTGACCCTGCAGGTCCCAGCTCCCTCCCAGCCGGCCTAGAGACAGGGCCAGGCTCCATGGAAGGAACAACAGGAGACTTGCCTGAAAGCCAAATGCTGTGCCCAACAGAACCACAGAGGTAGGCACTATCTCCATGGCTCCATTTGGTGGCCAAGGGGTTGGATCTGTGCAGTCTCACCCAAGGGACACTTCTCAGGGGTCAGGAGAGTTTCAGCTCGGAACTTACATGTGATTCTAGGCTGAGGGGAAGAGAAAAGGCAAGGGTGGGGGACGGCAGATTAGGCAAAGGAATGTGTCCCCTAGCACATAGTGGAAGTGGGCTCTAGAGTGCCTTGCCCATACCCTCTTCGTGCTCTAGAGAGGTGAGCAAAGGACAAAGTATGGGATTACCCAGGAGAACCAGCCTCCAGATTGAGACGAGATGAAGGCTACTCAGTCCCCTGCATCGCAAAAAGAATAGGAGTAGGATTGGCCAGTGCTTGCAAACAAACAGGAGGGGGCAGTGTTGGGGCAATGACCTCCACCTGGGGAGGATCAGGAAGGGAACTGTCCTGTACTGGACACCCAGGAGATGCACCTGCACAATTTCACTCATCCTCATGACCACCTTGTGAGGTAGGCACTATCTCCATGGCTCCATCTGGCAAACGAAAAAGCTGACGGCCTGAGAGGGTCACACTGCTAGCAAGAGGTTGACCTGGGGTGGAAACCCGGGACTGCCTGTCCAAATGCTAAACGGGTGCTTTGCATTCTTTACCTGCCTTCCCAGGGCTCCAGACCATCCCTCCTGCACATCCGCCTCTCCCAGGCCTGCCTCCGTGTCCCAGCCCCTCCAACAGTTCCATCTCTCAAGAGCTCCTTGCATCTCCTCTCTCACGCCTCACTCTTGCTTCCTCTTTGGAATCCAGCCACAGGCTTTTTTCTTCCATCTGAGGGAGAGAAAATGGTCTTGTTCCCCACCCCCAGGTCTTTCCATCCTCTCATCCATCCAAACCTAAGCATCTCTCTCTCCTCCCCTCCCCATCTCTTGTTTTTTTTTCTTTCTGTTTATCCATCACTAGAATCCACCCCCCTTCCCTCTTGCCTGTAGGTTCTGTGGCTATAATCAAATCATAACTTTTATTAAATTTAAGATTACTTTTTAATGGAATCAATTTCTTGTGTGGTGCTTCTCTGCCTGCCCGCGGGCTCTGCCGGCTCTGTGCTCAGCATCCCCACCCGCACAATTGTCTCTGCCGCTGGCATTTCTGGCTAAGCTGCCTCTGAAGGAGGGGCAGGTCTGCCATCCCTAAACACACACAGAGAAACACACACATACGCACACTCTCACACACACACCAGGATGCACCTTCCTGCAAGGCCCAGACACACAGCCACCAAGCCCCAGGCGCCCACGCTGAGCAGCGGGGGTGGGAGAGGGGCAGGGGCAGGAGGAGAGAGCTGCAGAGAGAAAGATTGAGAGTGCAAAACAAACACGGAGCCGAGCAGACATTTCTCAGCCTGTTAATTTCCTACAGTTCTGTTTTCCAGCCTCAGAAACACGCTGGTTTCTGCCAGTCCACCCCCTTCCTTCTGACTGCATTGTGCAGCTGGTGAGCAGGGAGAAGTTGCAGGGAGGAGGGGGTTCCAGAAGAGCAGCGAAGAGACTCAGGTTTTCGTATGATTTATCAAAGTACAGGCAAGATGCAGAGATGCTTCTGAAGCTGTGACCCCAAAAAGAAGCCCAGTTGGGAGATTTGCAGGCTGGAACAGTCTAACTCTACAGGTCTGGGCTTCAGAACGAAGGGAACCTGGGGGTGCTGCAGGGAATGCTTTGGAGGTAGGAGAGGAAATGGAAATCGGGGTTGGAGGATCACTTTGATGGAGGGAGCAGGGGCTGGGAAGAGGTATTGTGGGAGTTCTCAAAATGAGCTCATTGGGAGCCTATAGATGCAGGCTCAGCAAAGACTTGGCCGCCTCCTTAAGCTGTTGGGATAGCTCTGGGATCTGCTTTTCTCGGAGGCTCCCTGGACAGTCTTAGGTAGACAGAAGATCATGGGGTGGGCAGGTGGATCTGAGGCCTGAGGATGGCCCCCCTTGGCCCACCACACTGTCTTCAGTGTGGTAAACTGAGGACAGTTAGTAACTGAGTGTCAGGCAGGGGACTTCCTGTTCATCCAGGTAGATGGTGCAAAGCTCAATGAATAAGAGCACAGCCTTTGGAATCAGAGAGGTCCACAAATCTAGACTCTGATGCTTTCTAACTGCATGACCTTGAATAAATGTCCTGACTTCTCTGAGCCTGTTTTCTACTCTGAAATGAAGATTCAGTAAAATGATGCATATGGAACATCTAGCGTAAAGCCTGACAGAGTAAGAGTTCAAGTGGATTGCTAATATTTGTATTATATCTTCTAAGCACCAACCAAATGCACACACGTAGTCCATGATCCCCTGTGCCTAAATTGATTGGGACCTAAGCCAACCAAGTATTAGCCCAGGGGGCAGACACCGCAGGCAGGCTTAGAATTTCATCTAAGAGGCAGGCTTCCACTCTTAGATGAAATTCAGGCTGGGACCAGAGACCATGATGTTGAGTGTTCCCAGGACTGGAATTCAGGACACGGCAGGGCTCTTCTCCCTCCTTCAGGTGGAAGAGTGGCTGAGCCTTGTCAGGAAAATAGGTGAGGGACTGATGAAGCTCCCTGGGTACTGAAGGCCAAACTCCTTCCTCACCCCTGACTTTCAGGGAGCAATGAACCTGAAGCTGGGTTTCCTCTAAGGCAGAATAAAGGGAAAACATTCTGTGATCAATTCCTCCCCTGCAGCCTCTGATAGCCTCCTGTTGGTGTGGGGACTTTAGAGGGCTCTGACATCCTTAGACAAGGCCTAGAGAAGGAAGGGTCTATAAAGATTTAATTAGGCACAGGGCATGAGTGCCCTTTCTATCCCTCCTGTCCTTCAACCCTAGGGGGTAGGAAAAAACTCAAGAATGCAAACAAGGGGAAGAACTGGAAAAGGCTGGTTCTGGTAGTGAAAATCCTCATGAACTCAAACCTGGGAGCAGATGTCAACATGGCTACAGTCACAGTACAACCATCATCGGTGGCTCGGCCCTATCAGGGCTGCACTTCAGAGCCCAGCAGCCTCCTTGGTGAGAGGGACAGCTGGAACCTTCTCTCCCAGGCAAGAACTCACCTCTCATCTATTACCCCTAAAAGGAGGCTGTTTCAACCAGCTCAGCTACTCCTTGGGTTTGACCCCTAACACAACAAGCATGCCTGCTGAATCTACACCTGGACCTATAGACTTGTAGCGTCTTACCTGGGCCTGGATGTTCCCACAGGACCATTATCATTCACGCGTACAGAGCTTTGCTATCCAAGGGGACTTTTTGAGGCCTGAATATTATTTACTTCAATTCTCCTTTCATAAGGCACCTGAGGCCCAGATGGGGAAAGTCACACAGGACTGTGATGGGGCCTGACCGAGGTCTCCTGAATCCTCCCAGAACTGCTTGCTGTGCTTTGTGGCCCTTCCTCTGGCTGTAACTAACCCCATCTACACCTGAGGTTGTGCATGCTCACACAGTGCTTCCCATGGGCAAGGCACTTGCTCTGTGTTCCCAGCCACCCTCTGAGGCAGGTACTATTATGATTCCCATTTGACGCCTGGGGAGGCTAAGGCTCAGAGAGGTTAAAAACTTCCCTAAGCTAGTATGTGGCCGAGCTAGAATTTGAAACCAGAATGTCTGGCCTCAGAATCTAGACTCCTAACCACTGGGCTGTGCTACCTCTCTTCTCTGGAAGCTTCCCCTGCATCTGCACACATTTACCTTCACTTTCCTCTTCTCCTGTCCTTAGCTTTCACCACCACGTTCACGATTTCTTATTTCTCATTTCAGGCTAAGCCAGATAATCACCCCAGACACATGGGCAGGCTCAGCACCGCTATCACAATCCCTTTTCCTTTCATCTTCTCCATCACCATCTTAGCCTCATCACGCTCACTATCATGATCAACTTCAGCATTTACAAAGTCCCTAATTGCAAATGACTGTGCACCTACAGACCAAGGCAGATCCAACCCCTGCCTTGGGATGGGAGGATAGGGCTTACAGTCAAGCCAAATAGCAGTTTAAGCCACGTATACTCCCTCCCTTTGTAAATAAAGGTACAAAATCAGAATGTGGAAGGCAGTCTCCTTCTTAGAGATTTTTCTGAAATCAGATGGAGGTGGTGAAGGAGAAGTTTCAAACAGCCAGAGTGCCTGCTGAGGGAAATTAATCAATGGCCAAGAAGATTGCTTGTCATCTTTCAATATTTATAAAAAATAACGAGCCTCCAGAGAGGGGGCTAGAGCTCCAAGGGAACAGAAGACCAGTGGATACTCTGCTCAATTCATGCCTCTAAGGAACTCGGGAGAAAGATGGAGCCATAGGCAGCTTCCACCCACTTTGGGTGGTGGCCAGCACCCCATCTCCCCAGCCACAGTATCTCTTGCAGCCCCTGGAAGCCAGCAGCAAGCAGCACTGCCCAGGAGTTTTAAAAGTGATTTTTCCTTTGAGCCCAAATGCCACCCACCTTCCAACCCAATGAGCTTGCTGGTTGGCTCTCCATTACTGTTGGCTGCCAGAGGTGCCATCATCCGTCACAGGATCTAGAGGAAGGAGGGCAGTGGCTTCCCGGACCGGAGTCTCCACCCAGAATTCCAGCCAAGGCCCCAGAGCTCCCAGGACCTGGAGAATTTTTTCCCCCTGGTTGTGTTTGGAATTGGCTGGTTTTCTGGGCACCAGGCCCAGCTCCGTTTAATTTTTGTTTATTTTTATGTACAGATTCTCTTCTGTTTGGGGACGAGCTTTGTGTAAATTATTATTATTTATATGATAAAGAATAAATCACACCAAATAAAAAAACCCACAATCTCTTTTTCTCAATAGAATTACTAAATTAGGGGCTGAAAGGAACAGCCGATATGCTGGGGTTTGGTTTCAGGAAGCCTTTGGACATGGATTCTCGCAAAATGTCTTACTAAATGGGTTCTGTTATCCTGGATTTGATGCTACCCACGGTCAGCAGAGGCATAAGGGGCCTCCCAGAAAGACGGCAGTGGTTCAGGCCCAAGAGTGGCTTCCTGGTCCTCCAGACATCCCATCCCTGGAGAGATGAGTCGAGCATTTTGAAGTGATTCCCTAACTCAGAATGGGGGAAAAAAAGGGAAAATAGAGGAGTTGGGGATTCTCGCCAGAACATGATCAAATGCCCTGAATTGGGGTGGGGGTAGGGTTCATAGGAGTTACTTGAATAGTGGCATTATTACATCAGGGAAAATGAGCCAATCATTTCTTTGCCCATTCATTAAATTTGCATGCTAAGACTCTATTGGCTGGAATAAAATGAGTCAGGAGGCAGGGATGCAGATGGGCAGAGGACCAGCTGGGCCTGGAAAATGTCCCCAAGTGGCCCCCATCCCCAGCCAGAGTAGGGAGAAGACCAATTCACCAACCACACTACCCGTGGATAAAGTTCTGTTTGAGAACTACAGAAGGACACACCCAGGGCAAGGAATTCATCCCAGGGCTAATGTCCTAAACACCAGATAGAGGAAAAAGTCAGCAATAGTTTTTTATTTGTTTGTTTGTTTTTGTTGTTGTTGTTTTAACTCTCCTAGGACCTCAGCCATCAGAGATTAAAAAACATCTGGGCTGGGTGTGGTGGTTCACACCCATAATCCTAGCACTTTGGGAGGTGGAGGCAGGTGGAGGCAGATGGATCCAGGAAAAGTTGGAGACCAGCTTGGTCAACATGGTGAAACTCCATCTCTACTAAAAATACAGAAAAATTAGCTGGGCGTGGTGGCGGTGCCTGTAATCCTGGCTACTTGGGAAGCTGAGTCGGGAGAATCTCGTGAACCTGGGATGTGGAGGTTGCAATGTGCCAAGATTGTGCCACTGCACTCCAGCCTGGGCGACAGAGCGAAACTCCATCTCAAAACACACACACACACACACACACACACACACACACACACACACACACACATCTGGCACCATTGCCTGTCGGCTTTTTCTCAAACTGTGTCCTCTTTCTAGAATAGATTTCTCCTATCTTCCCACCTAAGTCCTACCTTTGCTACAAGGCACAGCTATGACCATCGTCATGGTGAGGTCCCAGAGCAGGGACTCTGGCGTCTCCTCTTGAGCTTGAAAATCTACTCTGCCACTTAATAGCTGTGGAAAATTTGAACAACTCACTTAGTCCTCCCTGAGCCTTAGTCTCCCCGAGCCTTAGTCTCCCCATCTGTAAATGGGATAATAATAGCAATCATACATACACAGGCTTAGAGTGTGAATTAAATAAGAAAGGCCACATGTAAAACGTGCCCACACAGTAAGTGCTCTTTAAAGTGGTAGTTATCTAGAATGATACTCTGATAAGCTATCCCAGAGCTCCCCAACTGGGAATTAAATGTGTCCCACTCTAACATGTACCTTGGGAACACAGGGATTCCACCTTTAAGGTTTCCCACTAAATCGTTTTTCACAATCTCCCCTAACTCAGCTATTATGTATGAATCTGGCAGTCCCTAGCCACGCTTTGCACTCAGTAGGTGCTCACTTAGACAGTAAATGCTTGTTTAAAATGTTTCCCAACTAGTCAAATTCCCAAACTCTGTAAAATCCCACTGAATTCTAATCCCTTTGTTCTGCCTCCCACACAATGCCTGGTTCAGCCACTTCCAGTAGAGTGGGAAATGGGGAGCGGTGGAAGATAGGGTCCCAGGAGGAGATGGGAAATGAGAGGTGGGAAATAGATGGAGCCTGTAAGGGGTTTTACCATGTCCAGGCCACAGGGCTCAGTCTCTTTCCACTGCCCTTCCATAGGGCACTTTAAATTCTACCCTTGTCTTTGATTAACCAACGGCTGACCTGAGACATGTCTGCTTGTGTAGGTCCTCATCCAGCCAGAGGAGGTGGATTTGATTAGCTAGACCAGTGCAAGGAAATGTACAGGCTCTGGACTGCCTAAGAGACCCCTTGAGAGGTGGTCCTTGTAGGTGAAGGAGGTCCCTGAGTCACCATGTGTACTCATGCACTTGCTCATAAATAGCTATATACTTATATGTATATGTTTGGGGTAAATACTGGCCCTTTTATCTTGGTATGTATTCAGTAATTCATTCATTTGTTCATTTGTTATTTATTGAGGCCCTACTGTGGGCTAGCACAATTCTGATGCTAGAATGTGGTAATCATTAAGGCAAAACTCCTGCCTATACTGAGCATTTTTTTCTAGCAAGTGGAAACAGTAACAGTAAACAAGCAAAGAAATTAACAATTGTGTTTTAGATTGTGAAAGTGCTGTAAAAATAATAAAACAAGAAAAAGTGATAGAGAGCAACAGTGCATGTAGCGGAAGCTCCTTTAGGATGGGTGGTTTGGGTCAAGACCTAAATGATGAGAACCAATCAGCCTTGGAAAATCTGGAAACAGAGCATTTCAGGCAGAGGGCATAGCAAGTGCAAAAGCTCGGAAGAATTGCTTTGGGCCAGTGACTCTAGGGATCTGTGTCATTCTGAGGCAAATGTCAATCAGCCTTTATGGCACGTACACATTTGTATCTTTCCATTGCTGTCAGAATCCTGCCAAACTCCTCACTGAGACCTACAACCCCACTCACTGGCCTCCAAGCCCACTAGCCTCTTCAGGTCCTTGAATAAGACAGGCTCCCTCCTGCCACAGGACCTTTGCACAGTCTGATCCCACCACGCTGCATACTGTTTTCTCCCCTCTTTCAGGAGTTAAATCCTACTTTCTTTTTTCTTTCTTTTCTTTTCTTTTTTTTTTTTTTTTTTTTTGAGATGGAGTCTTACTCTGTCACCCAGGCTGCAGTGTAATGGCATGATCTCTATTCACTACAACCTCCACCTCCCAGGTTCAATGATTCTCCTGCCTCAGCCTCTTGAGTGGCTGGGACTATAGGTGTATGCCATCCGCCCAGCTAATTTTTGTATTTTAGTGGAGATGGGGTTTCACCATATTGGCCAGCGTGGTCTCGAACCCCTGACCTCAGGTGATCCACCTGCCTCAGCCTCCCAAAGGGCTGGGATTACAGGCTTCAGCCACTGTGCCTGGCCAAATCCTACTTTCTTTAGCTCTCAGGAAGGCTACGGTGGGCCACCCTTCTCCCTTCCACACTAGATCAGCCTTTGTTAGATGCTTTCATGTTACCAAGTTCCTGTAGTTAATTTCTTATCTTACTTGGTGATTATGCATTATTTTATCAGATGTTTATATCTGACTTTCCACCAGAATTACAACCCTCTGGGAGAGCTGGTTATCTGTGCTTTTTTGTTTGTTTTTTGAGACCGGGTCTTGCTCTGTTACCCAGGCTGAAGTACAGTGACCTGATCTCGGCTCACTGGAAACTGCCTCCCAGGTTCAAGCGATTCTCTTGTTTCAGCTCCCAGAGTAGCTGGGACTAGAGGCACCTGCCACCACACCTAGCTAATTTTTGTAGTTTTAGTAGAGATGGAGTCTCTCCATGTTGGCCAGGCTGGCCTTGAACTCCTGGCCTCAAACTCCTGGCCTCAAGTGATCCACCTGCCTTGACCTCCCGAAGTGCTGGGATTACAGGCATGAGTCACATTCCCAGCCTGGGAGCTGGTTATCTTATCTGTATCCCCTGCATACAGGGGAATATATTGACAACCTTCAAATATATTCAGTATGTTCAATATGTTCAACATACTCAATATATTATCTTAGGGGAATATATTGGCAGCCTTCAAATTCCATGAGGCTGTCACATAGCAGAGGAAGACCATGTTAACACAGGAGCAGGAAGGTAAAGGACCAGGTGGTTAAAGAGAAGTGGGTGGGGCTCCTAAGAACAGTCATTATAAGAATGAGAAGTTTCCACCAGGCAAGGTGGCTCATGCCTGTAATCCCAGCACTTTGGGAGGCTGAGGCAGGCGATCACAAGGTCAGGAGTTTGAGACCAGTCTGGCCAACATAGTGAAACCCCATCTCTACTAAAAATACAAACAATTAGCTGGGTGTAGTGATGTGCACCTGTAATCCCAGCTACTTGAGAGGCTGAGGTTGCAGTGAGCTGAGATCGTGCCATTGCACTCCAGCCTGCCCAGGTGACAGAGTGAGACTCCATCGCAAAAAAAAAAAAAAAAAAAAAAATAGAATGAGAAGTTTCTGGGGTAGAACAGGTGCCTTAGGAGGCAGTGAGTTCCCTGTTCTTGGGGGTCTGTAAGCAGACAGGAGAATAGAGGGAGGGGCCCCAGGGAGTCTTCATGTCAGCATCAGGGTTCTGTGATTAGTATTCCACCAGCTGATCAGGTCCCTCAACCCCAATGCAGCTGAAAAAATGGGAGCCCCAGGTGTTGAGTGGTGCTGGGTCTGACCCAGTGAGATTAGCATCTGATTTAAGGAACTTGGGGGTGGGCAGGGTTGTTCCCAGCTTCAGACTCGATCAGGGACTCTAGGTGGCTGCTGCTCCCCCTCCTTTCTGCCTAGCTGTGAAAGGGCTAGGAAGGAGGGAGAGCAGCGGGTGGGGGTGGGAGGAGGAGCTTCCGTATGTCTTAAGTGGCTCCCCAGCTGGAGCTATGGTGCATATTTTAAGTGGAGTTTACAGACAATGGATCTCTCTAGGGCTTGGAGGGGAAGGAAGCAGAAATTCAGGACCATTCTGTGAATTCCCAAGTTCTTTTTGTCCATTGTGTGGTGAACAATGCTGTTTGTTCGGCACATTCACTCAAGATCGGGGGTGGGGAAGATGGTTAGGCCCCGGTGTTCCAAGGTTCTTGCAGGGGTGGGGCTGCTCAGGGATGGGGTGGTTGGAAGCTGGAGGAGCTGGGGGTGAAACTTAAGGGAGGTGAGGGGTTGCCAGTCTGGTTGTGTGCGTTTGAGCTCCTGGACAGCTCCCTTTGGTAGAAATATCACTTCCCCCTATACTTCTCCACCCTTCTCCAGAGATTCTAATCCTTAGAGGCTTCTGACCTTGATGTATTATACAAACGATTGGGCTGGGGGGCTGAGGGGGAGTGGAGCTGTCTGTTCACGAAATAACCTTGGACAAGTCACTGCCTCCTCAAGGCCTCACCCTCTTGCTCTATTTCCACAGTTGAGGGGCCAGCTAGAGATGGTCTCTCACCCCCACAAAATTAGGTCCCCTCCGTACCACATCCTCAATCTCACCAAGCCTGGGCTCCTTCCTGACTCTCACCCAGTAAATTCGCAATCTTGGTTACCAGCAGAGGCTGTGTATCCCCAGAGTGAAGGGAAATGAGAGATGAGGCCAGCGTAGGGCCTAAAACCTCACTGATAAGAAAACCCACACTTATTGGTTCGTTAGCAGCTGCGGGACACTGTGCATACATCATCTTAACAGGGCCTGGATGAAAAGCCCTGCTCCTAGCCAGGCGCAGTGGTACCAAACACCTGTAGTCCCAGCTTCTCAGGAGGCTGAGGCGGGAGGATTGATTGAGCCCAGAAGTTAGAGAACAGCCTGGGCAACATAGCAAGACCCTGTCTGTTAAAAAAAATAACAAAAGCCCCACAGCTGGGTTACCCTTAACATCTCTGAGCCTCAGTTTCCTCTCTGTAGAATAAACTAGATACTATAATAATAATAATAAAAAATATCTACCTCACAGGGCTGTTAGGAGGATTAAATGAGATACTACATCTCAAGCGCTGCATCTGGAAGGGTTGTAGAGCTCATAAATGTTGACCATATACCTATATGTAACTACTATCTCCATTTTTCAGGTGTGGAAAGCAAGTCTTGGAGAAAATACTATCACACAGTGAATAAATTAGGGCATGATAATTCAAATCCAGGCTGGTTGATTCTGAAGCTGAGTTGCTGACCATTGCTTAGGCCTCCTGCAGAGATGGGACTGATGCCTGTCCTGACTTTCCAACAGCACCTGCCAATGGCCCAAAAGCCGTTTCCTTCTCTCAGCAGGAAGAGTTGCATTATTTAACCAGGGCTGGGGTCTGAGACTCCCCTCTAGCTCTTCCTTCCCACAATCCTACTGTAAATGAGAGTCCCCTCACTCCCCAGTGAGCTCTGCAAGGTAGTGTCTTATGGTGGAGGGGCACCAGAGTTAGGGGCAGCAGCCTCGGTACTCCTGGGCTGAGTTCCAGAGCCCAGTTTTTGCACCTGTACTCTGAGCTACAGTTTGGCTGGTGGCTGGAGACCTGGGCCTGGAGGCTGAGACCTGGCCCTGCTGTGCTTGGAGCCATAAGCCCATCAGACAGCCTGGCTAGGTCTTGGATCTCCACAGAGATAGAGTTGGGAGAGGCACAGGTCCGTGAACTGAGACAGAGCTGGGAATGAGAGGAGCAGAGGCCGGAGCCCTGGGGTTGGAGGGTCCACAGGTTGGCAGAAGGCACTGAGCCATGGCTCCTTCCCATTCCCGTCCTACCCCTTCATCCACCTTAGTTCTACTCTTTCCATCAGTTTCTCTCTCTGCTTTTGGGTTCTCCATTGAATGAGAAGAGGGAGAAAAAAAGAGAGAGAACTGGGGGAAGGGGTGTCCACTTTGCCAGTGTGAAGCAGTTCTTGTTCTATGAATGAAGGTGATGTGGGTTCAGGGTGGAGGAAGGGGGGAGGAAGGAAGCGCTGGGTAGGGCAGCCTGGGATGAGGTTGCCATGGGAACGGCAGCCTGTCAGGAGCCCTGCCTTCAAAGCTGAGGTGCGTGTGTTGCAGGTTCCTGAGGGAGGTGGGTGGTGTATGCGTGTCTGGGGTGGGGGAGCAGCTCTAATGTGAGCCCCCTGGGACTCCAGCTCCTGGATTCCAGATCAAAACCTTAACCTGGGTGGGAAGCATCATCATGCAAGGCTTCCTGGCAGACACCCCTCAGACTCAAACCCTTTTCTACAGAATGTCAGGCAGGGATGGAGTGGAATGAACCCTGCGGGGAGGTGGGCTGTGACGGAAGTTGTCTGCAACACTACCCTCTTCATTTCAAATGGGGCAGGAGGGAATGGGGCTCTTACTGTAGGGGGAGGAATGGGGGAAAAGGGAGTTCGCTTCATCCTCTAGGCCTCGGTTAGGGCCCAGGCTCCACAATGACAGTTTCCCGAGGCCTCTGGCTCCAATTCCCCAGATAGCTTGGAACCTGGGAATAGGGCTCAGAGGGAAGGAAGCCCACTGGGCTGTGTGTGAGATCTCCAGCTACCCTCACTCCCACCCCACACCACCGCCACCATGACCCTCTGCCCACTAGGGGGGGCCATGGCTCAGCATCCATGGGGTTGAGGGACAGGTCCGTCCAGACACCCAAGGTGGCCCACTGAGGCAGTGTGGCTGAGATGTAGCCTCAGTGGTGTTTGTCTTTCATGAGGTTGGCCCAGCTCATTCAGGCCCTAGCAAAACCTGAGGGCCATTAGAGGGCACTCAACACCCTGGTGCTGCCAATTCAGTCCCG
Source organism: Alouatta palliata (assembly GCA_004027835.1). NCBI lineage: Eukaryota > Metazoa > Chordata > Mammalia > Primates > Atelidae > Alouatta > Alouatta palliata. The sequence goes on along the minus strand of PVKV010010374.1, from coordinate 57,537 downwards.
CCTTCTCAGCTGCCTACGCAGACCTTTCCAGAGACACCAGCCAATTCAAAACAGCTCTCAATTGCCTGCTGCTCGCCAGCACTGAGCTAGGCATTGCAGGCAATTCTGAATCTAATGGGGGAGATGGACACTTACACAGTGCACAGCAGAGGCTCAAAACACACGGGCCGAAGTCAGGAAAGCCTGGGTTTCAGTCCTCATGTTACTATTTCTAACTGGTGAGTGACCTTGAGCAAGTTACTTAATTTGTGTGTCAGTTTCCTTATCTGTGAAATGATAATAGTACTGGAGATGCAGGGAGCTGTGAGGAGGATCAAACGAGAAAACATGCTTAAAGCTTCTGCCGCAGCATCTGGCACATAGGAAACCCTCAATAAAGGGAACTATTGTTAGCAGGTGAACCAAAGTGCTGAGTACTAGCATGGAGGTAGAAGCAAAACGATGAGCAGTCCTGGAGAAAATAAAAATTCAGTCTGGGCTGGGCATGATGGCTCACGCCTCCTAGCACTTTGGGAGGCCAAGGCAGGAGGATTGCTTGAGCCCAGGAGTTCAAGACCAGCCTGGGAGACATAGGGAGGTCCTGTCTCTACAAAAAAAAATTAAAAATTAGTGGGGCACGATGGTGCATGCCTGCGGGCTCAGCTCCTCGGGAGGCTGAGGCAGGAGGATCACTTGAGCCCAGGAGGTAGAGGCTGCAGTGAGCCATGATCATGCCTCTGCACTCCAGTCAGGGTGACGGAGTGAGACGTTGTCAGAAAAAAAATTCAATGTGTTGAGATGATCATGGAGGGCTTCTTGGATGTGGTGCCTGATGTGGGCCTGGAGGAAAGACAGTATTTCTACAGCAGGGTTGGGTAGGGCTGTAGCAGGCAGAAGGAACTTCCATGAGGAAAGGCATTTGGGAACCTTACTTTATTTCATCCTTGCAGCACAAAATGGCAGCCCCACGTCTCCCCCCGGGGTGTCTCTCTGCTACACTCCTATTTCCAGAGGCTCTCCCACCCACCCACCCAGAACCCTGCCTTGGTCTCCCTCCTTCTGCTCCTCCTCCTCTTCTCTTCTCTTTCACTCCCACTCCTATTCATCTTCTTCTTCTTCTTCCTTCCTTCTTCCCCTAGAGAAGCCAGTTCAGAGAGGGCACGTTTCACAGTGACCCTTGCCCTGGGAGCGCCTGGACCAGTAGCTCTCACTCAGGGGTGCTTTTGTCCCCCCAGGGGACATTTGCCAATGTTGGTTATCACAACTGGAGGTGGGGGGATGCTGTAGCTTCTAGTGGGTGGAGGCCAGGGATGCAGCTGAACATCCTGCAGCGTACAGAGCAGCCCGCACCGCAAAGAAGCACCTCTGACTCGGGTCAAATGGTCCTGAGGCTGAGAAACCTTGGCTTAGGCAGAGAACTGCAGCTGGGGAGAAATGCAGGCCCCCGCCCCAGGCTCCTGATGTCCTGCCTCCAGAACCCCACCCCAGGAGTCTCTGATCCCCTTCCCCAGTCTCTCCCCATCTTCTAGTCCAACCCTCAGCGTCGCCTGGCCTCATACTACCCGCTACTCTTGCGCCTCTGCCCCCTCTCCTAGGGTCTCGTCCCCGCTCTTATCCTCTCCCACCGCAGGGGCTGTGGAAGGCCTGTCAGGCGGGAGTCAGCCTGAGGCTGCACGAGGCTTCGGAGACCGAGCTGCCTGCTGCACTCGGTGCTGCCTGTCCACTGATTGGCCGAGGCTGCCGTTTCCATGGTGATCTCCGGCAAAGCCCAGGGCCCCCCCTCTTATTCCCCCCGCCCCGACAGGCCCTATTCAGTGGGGAGAGCAGCGACAGGCAGGTTAATAAAACAGGAGCCGCGTGAGGAGCCGGGCTGTGGGCCGAGGTCCCAGCGTGGTGGCCCGCCCAGAGGAGAGGGGGACGGATGGGGGCAGGGAGCGAGGAGCTTGCCTGCTGCCCAGTCACCGCCCTCCTCGACTCTACCCACTGCAGGTTCTGGGGCTGCACCAGCTCTGGGGGACTTGGGGTTCGTCTCCTGGAAAGCACCTTCCCATAGTGGCCTCTGGGGGCAGTGTCCCCCCCAGCGGGTTGCACTGGCCCCCTGTAATCGGAAGGGTTGGAGTGCTGGGGCTGGGGCTGGGGCTGGGGCTCGGGAAGGGGAGAGATGGAGATAGGGTAAAGAAGAGAAATGGCAAGGAAAGACTGGAATGGGAATCTGGCGGGAGACTGGGGTGAGATGGGGATGGGGTGGGAGTGAAGTCCAGGTTGGGGATGGAGAAATGAAACGGGAATGAGGAAGGAGATGGGAATGAGGCCAGGGCAGGAAGGAATGAGTTGGAGGAAATGGAGGGTAGAGACCTGCGCAGGAGAAGAGGCTGGGATGGAGAAAGAGAGGGAGCTGGTGGAAGGTGCAAGGTGGAGGTGGGCGTGGGATGCAGGAAGAAGGTGGAGATGAGAAATTGGGATGGGAGCTGAGACTGAGTGAGATGAAGGACCGGGTGGGAGAGAGCTGGAGAGGCTGGTTAAGAAGGGTGCGATGAAGGAGTGTCCGGGAGACAGGCACAGCCTCTGACTAGCTCACCTCTGTGCCCAGCATAAGTGCTCAGGAAGTATGTGCTTGTCACATAGTCTGTGCTCACACATGTTTGCGGAATGAATGAATGGGTGTGAAACGCTGGGCTGTAGAGGGGAGCACTCTCCTGCTGGAATCAATGCCACACCTCTTCCTCAATACCAACACTGAGTGCTCAGTGTTGGAGTGGGGTCTGTGCCAAACTCCTTCATGGACGACCTCATTCAGTACTTTCAATAATCCTTTGAGGCAGGCACTATTACTATTTGACAGAGGTCCAGAGAGGTTGAGTAACTTGCCCTAAGTTACACAGCTCTGATTTTTGCCTCAGATATGGTGGACACATGGTCAGCTCCTGTGTGTGGACCTGATTATTTCTGGCTGAAGACCCAAACCACAGAGATTGGCAGGCAGTTTTGTGTCACAAGAGCCCAAGGATGGAGTCTGGCTGTGATGCTGAGCAGAGAGGCAGGCTCCTGGATTGTCATCCATGGCTCAGTTTTCCTGGCTGGTGGAGATGCTAGGTCTGCTATTGCTTGGTCATCATTGCAGTCGCAGCTCCATATGACAGATGCAGAGACCCTTAGCAATTCTCAAATGCTGTCCCTGAGGCCATCCATTTTGAGACAACCGGGAAGCCCAGAGCAGGTGCCCCAAGGTGTGGAGTGGAAAGGGCTTTGAAATAAAATAATATAGTCCAGCTCTGCCATCTGTGTTGTGACCTTAAGCAGAGGACTTAATTTCCCCAAGCCTCAGTTCTTCCATCTATAAAATGGAGACAATAATACCTCCTAGGGTGATGATACACATTACAGTGAGATGATGTCTATGGAACATCTGGCACAGAGAAGGTTCTCAGGAAATGTGGTTCCCGTCTCGCCAGGTGCCTTTGCAAGTGCTTCTATTTCTCCTTCTGGGAAGTATGTGATCCCTCACTCCAGGACCCAGAGGGGAGAAGGAGAAAGAAGGGACTCCTGCCTCCCAGTGTCTGTGTTGTCGCCACCTCCGGAGGACTCAGTGTGAGAGGGGGGAAACTGAACTTTATAGGCTTAGAAAAACAAGTGGGATGGGTTTGTCCCATGCAGTGAGGACATTTTTTTTTGTCTCCTCAGGGGGTTGATGGATCCCGGCTGAAGGAAGGAGGTGAGGTTCACACCCCATCCTTCTCCCTCCACTCTAGCCCTTCCCCACCCCCAGCTTGAGCAAGGGAGGAGCACTGAGAGAGGCCAAGCCTCTGAACCAGGGCCAGAGCCTCTCCATCCCGAGCCAACCAGCTGGCTGCTGCCCTTCCAGCCTGCTCGTGGCCCATTGGGCCAGGCCAGTGGCTAGGAGCCCAGGCCTGGGAGGGCAGAGGCGGCTGCAGCAACCTGAGCACTCGATAAACCATTAATTCTTAATAAACGACAGGCTGTGCATTATTTAACAATAATGATACTTTCTGTTCCATTATAGATTAAAACACCGGCCTCTTCTTATTAATCCTGCCTTTCAAAAGCTTGTAAATCCTGCACAGCCGGAAGAGATAAAAGCCGGCTCATCCCCATCCTGGGGCTGACACGCTTGCACTGACACTTGGCTCAGCGGCTCAGCCTGTGTACGCACACACGTGTGCCCTGGGCCCACCCACCACTCAGCTGCACCAACAGCTGCAGGTGCAGGGCTACTGCCACTCCCCACATTAGCTGCGCTCTCCCTCCCTCGGTATCCTGTCTCTCGTTTTTGTTTTTCTTCCTCAGTATTTTTCTCTGATTTTTCTTCTGCATCTCGCTTCTCCCTCTCTTTGTATCTCCCTGTTTTCTCTGTCTCTTCTTCCTCCTCTTTTCCAACCTCCCCCTTTCTCTCTCTCTCTCTCTCTCTCTCACACACACACACACACACACACATGAATGTACATCACCTGACTCTCCTTCATCTTCACACCATTCAACCAAACAAACCTGCAATATGCACAGACTCTATCTCCATATGTTCTTTGCTTTTTTCAGGGGTCCTCAGAGGGATGGGGTGGAGAGAAGGAAGATAATTCCATAGAGGAGAAAAAGAAGGAGGAACACAGAGAAGAGAGGCAGAAGCAGAAAACCCAAGACCAAACAGACTGAGTAGGTTCTGAGCCCCTTTGGCAGGCTCTGAGAGTCACACAGAGAGCATCTAGTACAATTCTCAGTGGGTGCTCAAAGACCCTCTGTATTACCCCCAGGCTCTAGTTACATACTCCCAGGGACAGGGAGCTCACTACCTCTGGAGGCAGCCTTTTATATTGCTGCAAAGCTTCTATTACTCGAGAGCTTCTTAAATAGGAGTCCATATTCACTTTCAGCCTTCCTTTGGCAAATGCCAGGCCTTTGGAAATCTGAAGGCTGCCAGTCCAGTTTCCTGATGACGGCTTTGGTCTCAAGCTAACCTTCCCCATCCTTCCTCCAGGTCTCATGTATCAGTGGGCTGAGCCCTCCTTTCATCCTAGTTCCCCTGCTCAGTGCCCACCGCGGTGTGTCAGAGAACCAGTAACAGTGACTCCAGTGCTGACCACAGTCCTTCCTGTGGTGCAGCCAGAACAGAGGCCAGCTAGGCCCTCTTCCCATCTGGGGATCAGAAACCATTACTGAAGGTTTGAGAAGAAAAATCACACTGACCTTGAATGTCTCTCCCAATGTCATTGCAAAAAAATAGTATCTGTTGTTATTTATTGAACTTTTACTACACAGTAGGCACCCTTTTTACATCCCTTACCTTGTTCAGTCCCATAAGAGTTGGTCCATTATTATTCCATTTTGCAGATGAAGTAACACACTTGGAGCAATTAAGTTAATTTGGCCATGGGCACACAGCCGAGTAAGCCGTGAAGTCAGAATCTGAAAATGGTACTGACTCTGAAGCCCTCGCTTTTCATCTGTGGATGCTCTCCCCAGGTATTTGGAAACAAAAGCGGTTGTTTTAGTCAAGTGGGTACCATGAATCAGAGGCACTGCTGTCCATGAAGCTAAAAATGTTCTCTCCAGGATTGGACAAAAGGTGTCCTACCATGGGCTTTCCAGGTGGTGATGGAGATGAGGTAGGGATCTCTGGCATTTCAGTTTATCTTTCTTTGTCTTTTTTTTATTTTTTCAATTTTTTAAATCACCTCCCCCACTTTTTTTTAAATTTTTATTTTTTTACACACTTCCCCTCCTGCATTTCAGTTTATACTTGCTGGATGTTTCTTCAGGTTGAGGAGGAAGATGTGGTTCCTAACACTCACTGAATATTCCACCTGCCAGGTTCTATTCATCTCCTTTAATCTTCACCATGACTCTGTGCAGTGGATGCTAGCCCCATTTTAAAGAGTAGCAAACTGAGGCTCCAAGAGGTTAAGTCGCTGGCATTTATGCTTGTAGCTCCGGAGTTTTGGAGCTTGTCTGTGATGTTTCCTAAGAGCAGATGAAATAGAACACTTACTTTTATGGAATGAGGTGTTGCCGGAGTTTTTTAAAAACGGGCAGATGTGCGTGTGTGGTGGTGGGGGAGCAAATGGAAGAGGAACTGTCTTCAAGAAACACAGAATTGGGGAGGGGGACTGAACGGCTTTCTGCTTTTTTTGAAATGCGCAAATGGGAAATTTAACTTGATCCCTTGTGGCTTCCGGGCCAACCTCTGAGTGAAGTCGGATCACTTTTGCAAAGGAAAATTTTATCAATTTTTTGGCTTTTATGGGGCTTCCTCAATGAGCAAAATCTCTCCTGTTGGTGCTTAGAGAGGATTTCTCTGTTTGGCCTACAGTGATGCCATGTAATCTCCCAAAAAATATGGTGCTAATATTCGCCGGGTTAGGGTTAGTTATTTTTATGTCTTTGTCATTTTGTTTCTCGGCAGCTCTTTCTGCCGCCTGGAAAGGACGCGGCGGACACTTTATTTCCGGAGTCATATTTTTTAATTTGATCAAAGCAAATTTCACTCGTCCTCTGTATAAATTATTTAACTCATTTCTTTTAGGTTAAATGTCTCAATAGAAAGATAGAAAGTCTTTCAATCACATTCTCTTCCAGGATTTTAATCAGCTCCTGTAGATTGTATGAACTTCTTTCTTAGTCTTCCATCCTTCTCTGTCTTAACTCTCTCCCTTGCTCTCTCTCTCTCTCCCTATCTGCTCTTCTCCGGCCTCTGCCCCTGACACCTCCTGAGTCCTGGGGCTCAGCCCCAGCCTCCATTCCCTTATTGCTCTGGGTGGGGAGAATGGGGGCAGTTTGAACATGCAGGGCTTTGGGAGCACACGCCAAACCACTTCCGTTGGATGAGTTACCAAAGGCATCCTTCCTCTGAGCCGGCCCAGCCCTCAGCCCTGCCAGCAGCGTCAGGGCTCAATGGCAGGCCCTGCTTGTCCCCCTCAGCCAGATCTCTTTGTAGGACCCCAAGTTGCTGCTCCTGCCTCTGCCAAGACCTGTGCCTGTCCCCCACTCCCATTTCCCCTCTAGGGCCGTAGTCTCCGGTTGAATTTAAATGTAGGAGCCTATCCCCAAATTCCAGCTATTTCCTAATAAAAATTCCATCCTACTCAATCAATTGCTCCTTGTCATAGGCCAGGTTTCTTATTTCACTCTGGTCTGGTTCCTTCAGTCCCAGGGCTCCTCAGGCAGACCCCTCCTCCCCTGAGGCTGGAAGTCTTCCTCTGACAATAGTGCAGGGCTGGGAGTAGGAGACCCAGGCAGAGGTTTGGGGCTGAGAAGTGGGTGCTGCAGAGGACTCCCTCCAGGGAGGGGCTTGGGCTCTGCCGAGGGGGCCCTGCCTCCCACCTTGGCAGCTCCATCTCTGGCCCCAGGCACTGTCAAGGGAACAGAAAGCAGCAGGGCAAGCTCATTACCCCGTGAACACTCTCTCTTCCCTCACATCACATTGTTTCAGCCAAGAACAAGTCTCCAGTGGGAATTCCCTTTCGTCTTACTTTTAAAATATACAGTAATTAACAAACTAATGCTATTAACTGCAACAACGAGGAAATTACAATAAAATCGCTGCAGAGTCCACAAGCAGTGGGTGTAGGGACTGGTGGGTCCTGGCTCCGTGTGGAGGGGAGGACCCCAGTCTGGGCCCAGGTGTCATCATCTCAGCCACAGCAGGGCCCTCTCAGACTAGGAAACTTCTGGGGCTGCTGAGTCCTCCGCAGGTCAAGCCAGGGCTTGGACACAGCTGCTCCATTTCCTGTGCAGGAAGAGTCAGGATCCCGGCCATTCTTCCAACCCCGGAGGTTTGCTCTTTTATGAAACACTTAAATAATAGAGCTGTGGCCCGGTGCTGACCTGGGCATGTCTTCGAGGACATGGCCCCTGCTCTGGAGCAGGCCCAGTGACTTCCCTTCAGGGTCACTGTAGGTTCCGACAAGGCCTCCAGAGGATATGGCTCAAAGACAGCCTGGGGGAGGGACTGCTGTGCCTCCACTGCCTCCTTCTCTGGCCCTGTGGAATCATCTTCAGGGGCTCCCTGTCCATCCTTCTGCCTTCCTTCCAGCACAGTCAGGCTGTGCCTCCCTTCCTGGGAGTCTGTTTCCAGTCTGACTTCAATCTTTCATGCTGCAATACTCTGTCATTTCCTCTGGTGAGTTCCCAGCAAGCCTAACTGATAAATTCCAGCGGTCTCTCCCACTCTTGCCGCTTTACCTCAGGCTTTACAATTTCCCTGTCAGTCCTTACATTCTCTTCCCCCATCAGGGAGCCATGGTCACCAGGAAGAGCAACCTGTTCTCATTCTCTCTCCCTAAACTTTCTCCCAGGGGCCGCTCATCTTCTTGCATACCAACAAATGGCTGCTCAGAACTTTTAGAAGTTCTGTTCAGATATCCACGGAGAAGCTGCATGCTTACCCCATTTTACAGATGAGGAAACCAAGGCTCAGAGAGGTTAAGTGGCTTGTTTGAGATCACAGCCAGGCTGAAGCATCATCAGGGCTTGAACTGTGGTTGTTTTCCACAGGTCCCCACCTTCCTTGCCTCTTCTTGGCTCTTAGGGGAACGGATACTCCAGGGGAGAAGAGATAAATCTGGTTTTCCTTAATCTCCGTGGCCATGCTGACCTGGGGAGGTGAACAAAAAATAAAAAGATAGCTCATCTCATGTTTCCTATTATGACAGACAGAATTGTGCTATCATAATGCAGATTTTATGCACGGGGAAACTGAGGCTTGGAGAAGCACAGGGCTTTGCCCAAGGTCACAGGGCTGGTGGTGACCAGAGCCAGAACTTAAACCCAGTCCTACCTGCCTACAGAGCCCGCCCATACCCTTAGCCACTCGCCTGAGGGTGAGACACAGCCTGACTCCGACTTGAAGTCGGCCACAGTGAGTCCAGCAGGCTGAGTGCCGAGTCTGAGGACATCATTAGAAGTGAAGCTGCCACATGTGTCAAACCCCCGCCAGCCCCACTCCGACTTGCAGCACACCGTGTAAACAGCCTTACTAATTCACCAAACTCAATCACGTTACCGGGATGGATTTTCCCATCATTACTCCTGAGTGAGTGACAACCTGCTCAGACACTTGCCTTCCCCACTGCCTTGGGAGAGTCTCAGAAATCAGAATGCCTTGCTCCCTAAGTTGATTTCAACTTGTCCTGAAGTCATTTTAATTGGTGAAGCGTCAGAGGCAATTTGGGTGACTTTCTGAGAGCCCCTTTGCACCAGCACTGGGCTGGCGGGGATGGAGGCTGGAATGCTACCTCCGCCCTTGGGTGGCACTTCCCCTCTGCTGATTGGTCAGGAGGCCGTGCTTTGTGCTTTATTTTCATGTTTCTTGCTGAAGTTCCTCCGGCTGGTTCCTGAGGATAACAAGATTCATTTTCTCAATGGCTCTGACAGATAGGATTGTTATTGTTATTACACTCATATACCACCTTTCCTCCGAGGAGCTTAAGGCGCTTTACAAATTTGAAAATTATCTAATAATCTTCCAGCAACCCTGAGAGAGGGGGAGAAGCTGCAGTTAGAGGCACTGCAGTGCTGACAAAGGCCCCCACACTCCTTGCCCTGACCAGGGAGGGTAGGCATGTGGCCACCGTTGGGCTGGGGGCACTTGGGGCTGGAGGCCTCCTGTGGCTCCTGCTGAATAAGGAAGAGGGAGATGCCTTGCTGGGAGGAGGGAGACAGAAGAAGGAAGGAAGGAAGAGAGGAAGGGAGGGAGACAGACCCAGCTCCAAAGGACAAAATCCAATGGGAGGGAGCTCAGGCAAGGAGAGTTTTCTTTAAAGACACAAGAAATGAGGGGAAGCTGGAGGCTCCCAGGGGCTTGCGGGTAGGAGAGCTGAAATTCAAAATGGAAATCTACCAAAGCAGCAACTAGGCCGGCTGCAAAGGACTCAGCTGAGCTATGAGAACATGGGCAGAAATATCAAGAGAACTCAAATTGCAAATTTAGATGGTTGCTCTGAGGTGGGTGTGGGAAGCAGGAAGCCTCTGTGGACCTCTTTTTTTTTTTCACCTGTGAGCTAGGAGATATGGCATTAGGCCTTTGCCAGCCTGACATCCTATGATTCTGTTTTCCGTGAAATTTCCTCTTGCCAGAGCTGGCCGTAGTAATTGCAGCACCTTTACTAAGCGTGAAGGGAAAGCTACTATCAAAGTGACAGAAGGGCTCAACTGCATTGCCGTTATTCTCTTGAGAAGAAGGTGTGCCAGACACCGCCTTATTTCAGGCTGCCCTTTTGGGATTAGGGATTTTGACGGTTCTAGGCAGTAGCCTTTTGGGAACTAAGTACGGCATTATGGTTAAGAACTGGTCTCTCAGATCAGACAAACATGATGACCTTGAGCAAATGACATAACCACTCTGACCCTCAGTTTCCTCGTCTGTTCAAGAATGATGATTATGATGACATGGGGATGCTGTAGGGATGAATTGAGAGGATGTGTATAAAGTGCCTGGCACAGTGTCTGGCACAGTCAGCCATGAAGCTGAAGATGAGAGGGGGATATAGATGCTGGCAATAGGGTTTCTGAAGGGGAATGATTTAATTTGAGTTTTTCATGATCCCCCTGGTTTTTGAACGAAGAATGGATTCAGGAGGGGGATGTGAGTAGAAGTCACAAGACCAGTGAGCAGGCTATTTCAGGAGGTAACAGAGTAGAGAGCCTCATATAATTTCTATCTTCCACTCACTCAGGGTCTAGAATAGAGTGATTCTCAATGTTGGTTAAGCGTTAGAATCACTCGGTGAGTTTTAAGAATGCTGATGCCTAGGCTGCACCCATACCACTTAAATTAGGGTCTCTGAGGCTAGGACCCCGCATCAGTCCTCTCTGAAGCTCCCCAGATGATTCCAATGTACTGTCCCAACACAATCACCATCTCCAACAATAGGGGGAAGGGAGTTCCTTTGAGCACCTACTATGTGTCTGTGGCTATGCCAGTTTAATTTGCTTACATTTGGCCAGTGAATCCCCACCACAACTGTGAGAGACGGGCATTACTGTGCCTACTTTATGGAAGGGGAAACTGAGACTCAAAGTATTTTGCTTCCCTTCCTCCTGGCCTTTAGGAAGTCATTTAAGCCTCTTTGAGACTCAGTTTCTTTGTGTAAATTGGAGATAATTTCTACTCCATAGCATTGTCAGGAGAATTAAACAAGGCAGGGCTGCCTACATCTGGAACATATTAAGAGCACAATAGATTGTAACTATTATTAGCAGAGCCCCAGGCCCCAGAGTTAGTAAGAGGCGGAGGCAGGCAATGAGCACCACACTGCACCGTCCCCCATCACACAGGCGCCAACTCCATGGAAGGAGGCTAAATTCTGGCTTGCTCCCTGTGGGTTCCCGGTGAGTCCCAGCCCAGGCACAAGGATCAGAGCACCCTGACCATGACTCTGAGTCAGTGTCCACACCAGACACTCCAACCACATGGTTGCAGTTTTAGTAGGCCCTCCCTGCTTTTTTCTGAATTATGACTCCCTTTCACAATTAGGGGCAAGTGGCTTGCCCAAAGGCATAAAGTAAGTTAGAGACAGCTAGGGATGAGAGCTGCCTAAGCTAGGGATGAGATTTCCTGCCTAAGACATTTTCCTCTTCCACAAGGGAGTAGAGGGGAAGGTGAGGCTTGTTGCATTGGGGGAGCTGTTACTACTACATGTTTTGGGTTTTTTTTTTTTTTTTTGAGATGGAGTCTCACTCTGTTGCCCAGGCAGAGAGAAGTGGTGCCATCTCGGCTCAGCACAACCTCCGCCTCCCAGGTTCAAGCGATTCTCCTGCTTCAGCCTCCCAAGTAGCTGGGACTACAGGTGCACGCCACCATGCCAGGCTAATTTTTGTATTTTTAGTAGGGACAGGGTTACACTGTGTTAGCCAGGCTGGTCTCGAATTCCTGACCTTGTGATCTGCCCTCCTCATCCTCCCAAAGTGGTGGGATTACAAGTGTGAGCCACCGTGCCTGGTTAATACATCTTTTTAAAAATAAGAAATTCCAAAACATCCAGCCCTCTAAGATACTGTGGAGCTGATATCATTGATTTATTATCACTTATTCATTCATATCACTAGAGCTAGCACTTGGAGCTAGAGCACCAAGAAGGGTGGGAGGTCTTAAACCCAGTCCTATCTGCCTGCAGAGCCCACCCATGCCCTTAAACCACTCACCTGAATGAGGGGTGAGACACAGCCCGACTCTGACTCGGGGTCTGAGGGCAAAGGCTGGGGCCAAGGCACTTCCCAGCGCTAGTGGTGGTTCCAGCTGACCCTGGGTAGATCCAGTACCATGAGAGCTCCCACTGCTATCCCCTATCCCAGAGAGGACCCCCAGCTGGAGCTCAGAGGTTTTTGTCTAGGTCTACTCTGCCCATGCTGGGGACCCTGTGGGTCCATGAGCCATGTTGGTAGAACAGAGTGGCTATGAACACAAGTTCTGAAGTCAGGCAGACTTAAACTTCAATCCCAGCTCTGCCTCTTTCGAGCTGTAATACCTGGTATAGGTCTGTTAACTTCTCTAAGTCTCAGTTTCCTCATCTGTAAAATGGAAATAAGTGAAAAACAATGTAGATCAATTCAACTGACAAGGAAGGAGTGCCAATATATATCATTCTTTGAAAACAAAATGAGACCAAGACGCAGAACTGTTTTATATAGTATGAACCAAACCAAATGATTAAAAAGGGATATCACTATATGTGGGGGGGACTTATATATGCATATCAGAAAGTCCACAAAACAACTGAAACACTGCTTATTTGTGGAGTAGGGCTGGGGTTGGCGTAGGAAAAGGAGTTATTCTTCATTGAGTATAGCTGGTAGTACTTGAGTTGTTTACTTTGTGGAGATTTTATTTTTTCAATTAAACTACTTTCTAAAAATTGAGTTAATAATACTTACACGGTTGACTTGAGCATTAAATGAATTAACGCATGTAAAGTGTTTAGTACAATGCCTAGCACAGAGCAAGTATTAAATTCCACACCATGAATATTTCTTGGGCACACGATAGATTCAACTGGGCCTAATTCTTCAGCGCTTCCACCGCTTCCATGCCCTTGGCAGAGCGGCAGCACTTTCTCTGGCCAAGGGGGAGCTTGCATAGTTGGGCATGCTCTTTTGCATTCCTGTCTTTTGTAGAACATGCCTCAGGTAGCTGCTCGTTCAACAAGGATAAGAGATGTGGGGGGCAGGCTTGCACCCAATTCACAGGTTAGAACCAAGCCCAGCTGAGCCAAGTCTAGATCAACCAAAACCCAGTCAAGCTGCAGAAAACAATACTGCTTGTTGTATGACCCTGACTTTCGGGGTGCATTGTTAATATGGCATTACTGTGGCGAAAGCTAATTAATACAGAGGACCTACTAATGCTGGGCCCTATGCTAAGTACTGGGGATACAGTGGTGAACAAAGCCAGATATAGTTCCTGCCCTCAGGGAGTTGATTCTCTAATGATGAGAGGACCAAGAGAGCATTTCATGGCAGGGAGTGTTGATCTAGGTGGAGGGTCAAAACGGCTTCCCTGAGGAAGTAACACTCGAGCTGAGGCCTGAAGGATGACTAGGCGTTTACTAGGTAAACTCTTCCAGACAGGAATAGAATGTGCAAGAGCCCTGAGGCTTGAAGGAAGCACGGCTCCTACCAGGGGCTGACAGCAGCTGGATAAGAGGGGCAAGAGTGAGGTGAGGAGGTATGGGTGAGATGATTGGGGGTTGGGGTGAAGATCAGGCAAGGGTTTTAAAATTTATTTATTTATTTATTTTTTAGAGGGAGTCTCATTCTGTGACCCAGGCTGGAGTGCAGTGGCATGATTTCAGCTCACTGCCACCTCTGCCTCCCATGCTCAAGCGATTCTCCTGCGTCGGCCTCCTGAGTAGCTGGGATTATAGGCATGCACCTATTTTTGTGCATTTTTGCACAAAAATTTTTGTATTTTTAGTACAAAATTTTTGTATTTTTAGTAGAGACAAAGTTTTGCCATGTTGACTAGGCAGGTCTTGAACTCCTGACCTCAGGTGATCTACCCACCTCAGCCTCCCAAAGTGCTGAGATTACAGGTGTGAGCTACCACGCCCAGCCGGATTTCTTTTTTTGAGTAACAGGAAATTACAGAAAGTTTTGAGAAAAGGGTTTGGTTGAAGGGAGAGGAAGACAAATTAATTTTGGAAGAGTCCTTTGGACTGCGGTTATATACCTACTGGCAGCTATCTTAGTTGACGCAGTAGTAGAACTATTGTAATATCTGCGCCCCACTCTGTATCTCTGCCACATTGTGACCTTGCTTTTGTGTCCACACCAAGAGGCTCCAGGCCCCCAGCCCCTTCCCCAGGTTGCTGGTGTTCTTGAAAATGTAGGATCTGGCCAGGTGTGGTGGCTCACGCCTGTAATCCCAGCACTTTGGGAGGCTGAGGCGGGTGGATCACTCGAGATCAGGAGTTCGAGAGCAGCCCGGCCAACATGGTAAATCCCCCATCTCTACTAAAAATACAAAAATTAGCCGAGCGTCGTGGTGTGTGCCTGTAGTCCGAGCTACTTGGGAGGCTGAGGCAGGAGAATTTCTTGAACCAGGAGGCAGAGGTTGCAGTGAGCCGAGATCACGCCACTGCACTCCAGCCTGAGCCACAGAGTGAGACTCCATCTCAAGAAAAAAAAGAAAGAAAGAAGGAAAACATCTCTATGTTCATCCACGACATGTATGTTTCCAAAACTCTTGCCCGTCTTCTGGGCATCTTGGATCTCTCCCAACTGGGCTGGTGGTGCTGGCCTCTGGACTGGTAGAGGCTGAAGGCTGCTCCCAGGGTTCCTGTACCTGAGGCTGGGTGATGACTCCTCCCAGAAGGGTGGGAGGGGCAGGAGGCACCAAAGGCCCTGCCATCTGCAAACCTTACATCAGTGCAAATCAATGCAAGATTAAAATTCATGATGGTTCCAGGGCACAACTGCAAACAATTTGTTCAGTAAACTTGGCTCTAATTGGCATTCGTAGAATTTCCTGTTAATCAGGACCCTTGGGCTCTGTGGGGCTGGGATGCTCTGTCTCCCCACGACAGGGCAGGGAGCATGTGTGGGTGGGTGTGAGGAGAAGGGGAGGGAGAGTGTTCAAATGTGGATATCTGTAATTATGTGCCTGGAATGTCTCAATGTGTGGACGAAAGTGACGAAGTGGGTGTTCATCCGCAGCTTTGCCCAAGGGGTACCCCTGTGCCACTCTGTGTGGATCTCTGTGTTGGGAGGTGTGGGCTGACCTGGTCTATTGGGGAGTGTGTCAGGTGTGTGCCTAGGTGTTGGGGTAATGCATATTAGTTAGGGTACATGTCCAGACGTTGAGGATGGGCATGTCAGAGTGTGTATGCTGGGGCCTGTGTGTATTTGTGTGTTGGTACCTGCACACGGTGTCCAGGTATGGTCTTTTGGTCAATATCGTGTAGGTAAGAATCTGGGTCTCAGTGTAGGAGCTGTTGGGCCCACAGCTCACTTTGATTTCTCTCTGCCTCTAAGAGATGGTAAATGATGGCGATCAAGTTGGGTCCTCAGAGGGGCTCCTGCCCAGAGCCCCTGGTTTATCTGTGCTTGCTGTCACCAAAGTGGAATTGGGCTCTCAGTGGCAACATTCCCCTAACCCCATGCCCACCACCCCTTTCACTAGGGCCCTGTTACCCATCACCCACCACAAACCCAAGACCCAAGGCCTAAAGGCTTTTGAGGGTTCTGCTGAAGATTTTCAATGACCTCAAATACAACCAGAACTCACATGAAGAAATCCAAGTCACAGATGATTAATTAAATGCCTACAAAAACCTAACATTATGCCAGCTGCAGAGCTGCTCACGGGGCTATATACAAGTCATAGGTAATGTGGGACCTGGGTGTGTTTTATTGTGTGTGATGTTATGTAACATGTAGTTTCCAGGAGTAAGGAGATGTCAGCAGATCTAAAGGCAGCCAGCCCCCAACTCTCACTTGCTCACTTTCACAGAAAGGAGTCTTCTGCCCTTGTGCAGTGATGGGGGTCACCTTGGTGCACTCAGACAGAGACTGACATCCTGACACAGAGACTGGAAAAAGGTGTAACCGTGCGCGTGCGTGTGTGTGTGTGTGTGTGTGTGTGTGTGTGTGTGTTTTCGGGCTTCTGAGTGCCAGGGCTGCCTGTAGCTCACATCTCCGAAATCTCCAAAGAGTTGTATCCTCAGGCCGGGCACAGTGGCTCACACCTGTAATCCCAGCACTTTGGGAGGCTGAGGCAGGTGGATCACCTGAGGTCAGGAGTTTGAGACCAGCCTGGCCAACATGGCAAAACCCCCGTCTCTACTAAAAGCACAAAAATTATCTGGGCGCCTGTAGTCCCAGCTACTCAGGAGCCTGAGGCAGGAGAATGGCTTGAATCTGGGAGGTGGAGGTTGCAGTGAGCCGAGATCACGATACTGCACTCCAGCCTGGGCAACAAAAGCGAAACTCTGTCTCAAAAAAAAAAAAAAGAATTTTGTCCTCAAACACGGAGAGGGACAGCAGCAGTGCTTGTGTAATTGTGTGGAAGGGACTGCGTCTTATGCCCAGATGGTTATGATGCTTCTTTATGTGTGTGTGTGGGGGGGCAAGTCCAAGCAGATAACTTGCCTGGGGGTGAGGGCGTTTGGGGGGCGTGTGGGTGGCCCCAGCTCTAGCATCCCTCACGATCAACGATCATTACCTCAGCAGGAGCAGCTCTTGCCTTGGGCCCCCCCTCCCTGTTTCAAGCAGCTGCTGCTTTTCCCCAAATTAACCCCTCTGCTCCAGCTTCTCATCTTCCTGCTAGGGGGCTGTGGGCTGACTGGGGAGGGGTCTGTAGGGGACAGTGCCCCCAGTAGGCAAGCTGATCTTCCAAAGTCTCCTGCCCCTGCCCCTAGTCCACACGGCATCCTCTTCTTTCTTGCCTGTGGCTGTGGAGAGCAGAGATCCTGTGACTGTGAATCTGGGTGTGACTCTGTGTGCACATGCAGGAGGCTGGGGCTGGGCTGTGAATGGTTCAGAAGCACCATGGCAGGGCCCTGGCTGCCAAGGAGGGGCAAGGGCCCACAAAGGCACAGTACTTGAAGAGAGGCCTCTCTTGGTCCCAGAAAAGGGTCCTGAGCTCCTTCTGGCAGCAGAGAAGGGCAAGAACAGCCTGAATTGCAGGCAACAGGGACGTGGCTAGGTTATAGGCCCATTTTAGCTTGTCCAGCAGCACCCAGGAGAGTCGGCCCAGGCAACAGGCATGGAGCACCCCTCCACCTGCCCACAGGGCCAAACCCAGGTGAGGGAGACTGAAATGTCAGCAGAAGTTGCTGGGGAGAGGGGGAAGCTGGGAGTCCGATGAGAGAAGAGAGAAAGGAAGAGGTAATCCCAGAGGACCCTATGAATGCTCTGCCACATCTCTGAGTCTGGGGAGGAAGGAATGGCTATAACAGAGTCAAGGTGAGACCCAGGGAAGGTGCAGACAAGGGACCCCACCAGGGCTGTGGGAGGTGGATGGACAGCTGAGCCAGGCTGGGCATTTGGAACTCTTATGGCTGCATGGAAGGACCCTAGGCCACAACTCTGCCAGGTGGGGATGGAATATCACCCACAGCACCTTGGCTCTGACTTTAAGACATTCAAGTTCTGCCATGTGTTGCTGGGACATGATTATGAGCAAGACCCAGGCCAGCCCTCGTGGAACAAACAGGCTGCTGGAAGAGGCAGGGAAGTCAGCAGTCTGGGATGGGAGAAGCTCAGGCCTGTGGTCACCCAAAGGCGGCACATGACCCAGCCTAAGAGACAGAAAAACTTGAAGGAAGTGACAGCTCAGCCTAGGCCTGAATGATTACAGTACCAACACGAGTTATCATTTGTAATAATGGTAACAAATGGTTAAAATAGTGAGCACCTGCCATGTGCAAGATATATTATCTTATTTACTTTTCTTAACTGCTTTGTGAGCGAGGCACTTGTATCCCATTTTACAGATGAGAAAACCAAGTCCCAGAAAGGTATAGCACTTTAAGAAGATACAGCTAACAAGTGAGAGAACAGGATTTCAAGTCCACCAAACCTAGAGTATTTGCCCACATTGGGCACAGCCTCCTGAGGTCCTGAGTCACCTTTCCTTTTTCAAATTTTTATTTTTAAATTTTCATTTATATATATTTTTTGAGATGGAATCTTGCTCTGTCGTCTAGGCTGGAGTGCGGTGGCATGGTCTCAGCTTTTTACAACCTCTACCTCCCAGGTTCAAGCGATTCTTCTGGCTCAGCCTCCAAGTAGCTAGGATTACAGGCGCATATCATCATGCCCAGCTAATTTTTTTTTTTTTTTTGAGATGAAGTCTTCCTCTGTCAGCCAGGCTGGAGAGCAGTGGTGCCATCTCGGCTTACTGCAACTTCTACCTCCTGGATTCAAAGGATTCTCCTGCCTCAGCCTCCTGAGTAGCCGGGGGCTACAGGCACCCACCACCACACCTGGCTATTTTTTTAAATGTATTTTTAGTAGAGATGGGGTTTCATTATATTGGCCAGGCTGGTCTTGAACCCCTGACCTTGTGATCCGCCCGCCTCGGCTTCCCAAAGTGCTGGGATTACAGGTGTGCACCACTGCACCTGGCCTAATTTTTGTATCTTTGGTAGAGATGGGGTTTCACTATGTTGGCCAGACTGGTCTCAAACTCCTGACCTCAGGTGATCTGCCCACCTCAGCCTCCCAAAGTGCTGGGATTATAGGCGTGAGCCACCACACCTGGCCTATTAAAAAACTTTTTTTTTTTTTTTTTGAGACGGA
>PVKV010010374.1:0-38708 GCA_004027835.1 Alouatta palliata | reverse complement strand
GACCAGGATGGTCTCGATCTCTTGACCTCGTGATCCACCCGCTTCGGCCTCCCAAAGTACTGGGATTACAGGCGTGAGCCACCGCGCCCGACCTAAAAAACTTTTTTTTGAGATAAAACCTTGCTCTGTTACCCAGGCTGGAGTGCAGTGGTGTCATCTCCACTCACTGCAACCTCTGCCTCCTGGGTTTAAGTGATTCTCCTGCCTCAGTCTCCCAAATAGCTGGGATTACAGGTGTCTGCCACCATGTCCAGCTTTTTATTTTTATTTTTTTTTAATTTTTAGTAGAGACAGGGTTTCGCCATGTTGGCCTGGCTGGTCTCAAACTCCTGACCTCAGGTAATCAGCCTGCCTTGGCCTCCCAAAATGTTGGGATTACAGGCATGAGCCACTGAGCCAGTCTCTGAGTCAGCTTTCCTAACTTCAGCAGCAGCATCAGCAGCAGCACAGGCTTCTGGGAACCCCTCCTGAATCTAGGTGGCTGGCCTGGCTGCCTGGACCAGGCCCCAGTGAGCAAGATACAGAGGAGATTGGGAGGAGCAGGTGAGTCCTCAGCCCCATGTTTGCTGAGACTGACATCTACCTGGCCCTGTTTTCATTGCTTTTTGGTGGAGAAGGGAAAAGGCCCACGTTTTTATGACACTAGCTCGTGATTCTATTTTCTGTTTAAATTCTGGGTGAGGGAAAAATAAGAGACATCAGAGAAACCTTTGGAATCTCATTTCGAGAGTCTGAGCTGCAGATAAATGAGCCTCCTGCAGAAATGCTACATCAAAGCGAATTTTCTCAGCTGTATTTTCTTTCTTTTAATAGGGCCATTTACTACATTAATATTCCAGGAAGTCATTTTAATTTCATGTTTATCATCCATTGGGAAAGTTAAACAGGATCAATATGTAACCAGTGGTGAACTGGGGGATCTTGGGGGAGAAGGGAACGTTCGGAGGCTTTGGTGGTTCCACAACTGGGAGTCCTTAGGAGGGGAAGGGTGGCGAGGGGAGGAGGCTGAGGAAGGGAAGGAGGGATGGGAGGGAGTGGGGGAGGGGAGGGGAAGCACAGGGGAGTTGTAAGGTGGTAATTGTCTGAACATGCGTTAGAACAATTATTGAGCATCTACTAGTGTGAGGCATTGCTCATGCCGTAGGTTTTTTCATTCTCACAACTCATGAAATAGGTATTTTTTTTTTTTTATAAGATGGGGTTTCACCATGTTGGTCAGGCTGGTCTTGAACTCCCAACCTCAGGTGATCCGTCAGCCTTGGCCTCCAAAGTTCTTGGATTACAGGCGTGAGCCACCACACCCAGCCAATGAAATAGGTATTCTTATTCCCATCCTTACACACGGGGAAACTGAGGCTCAGGAAGTTTGTCACATGCCCAAGATCTTGGAGAACTCTGATTCATTCCTTCAATAAATATATGTTAAGTACCTGCTATGTGCCAGGCATTCACCTAGCAGCTGGAGGCTTTAGGTCAATGAAAGTTAGTTTACCAAAAGCCTAAGGATCCATGTCGGATCTACTGAATGTCTCTTTCGGCAAATTGCCTGCTTCTAGTGATACAGGTGGGCCCTGCCTTTATGGAGGTTATAGTCACATGGGGAGACAGGCTTTCACCAAATAATCACACAAGGAAAGAGACACGCAACTCTGTGGGAGAGGCTCAGGGCTTGAGAGTCTGGAATCAGGGGCTTCCTCCAGAATAGCAGGTCAGGGAAGGTCTCCCAGGGGTGGTGATGCTCCCACTGAGATCTGAGGGCAGCATGGTGGGCAGCTGGGTGAGAAGGAAGAGCAGAGCCAGCTCCAGGGAGCAAGGAAAGGGGTACTGCAGTCAGGAGGAGCAAGGGACCTCGAAGGGCTGCTGAGGTGGGCGGCAGACTGTGATGGGACCTTCTGAGCCAGGGTAAGGACTGGGGGAGCCTCAGAAGGCCATGAGGCAGATTTATACTCTGGGTCAAGTTGTTTGACCAGGGTCCTCTGCCCTGGGCTCTGTAAAGCAAATGCCTGGACAATGGAAAGAAAGAGGGCGGGAAGCAGTGGATCTCTGATAGAGCCCTGGGAGACAAAGCTGGATTTTAAAAGGAAGGGATAGGTCTTCAGGAATTGAGAGATGGAGAAGGCAAAACCCTCGGAAGCATCCGCAGTGATTCCTTCTTTGTCCCATTCGTCACTTTTGGTGATCAGCTCATCCTGCAGGCTTTCCCTTCACAAATACATCCAGAATCAGACCTCTCACCGCCTCCCTCACTGCCTCCCCAAACTAAGCTGCCACCTACTCTCACCTGGGTTTTTGCAATAGCCTCCTAACTCTTCTCTCTGCTTCTGCCCTTGGCCCCCTGTAGTCCAGTCTCAATACTGCTGTCCCAGCGATACCCTTAAAACATAAATCAGATCATGCCTAAAACCCTCTGCTAGATTCTTGTCTCATTCAGATAAAAGCTAAAAGTCCTTACAAAGACCAACAAGACCCTACACTAGCTGCACTTCCTCTAATAATTTGTGACTCAATTCCTACTGCTCTACCTTTGCTAATACAGCTAGTCTGGCCTCCTTGCTGTTCCTGTAACATGACAGGTGCGGTCCCACCTCAGAGCCTTTGCACTGCCGTTTCCTCTGCCTGAGAAGCACTGTTCCCCCAGACGTTTGCTCCATGCTTGGCTTCCTTTAAGTCACTTCCTTGGTGAGACCAACTCCGACTGCCCTGTTTGAACCGCAGCCCTCCCTGTCAGCACTCCATCCCCTCCTCTGCTGCCTCATTTGGTTCTGTTGTATTCACTTTCTCTAATATAGGTTATAATGTACTTATTTGTCTTGTTTATGGTCTGTCTCCCACCAACTGTAAGCTCCACAAGGGCAGGGATTTTTGTTCATTTTGTTCACTGTTCTATTCCCAGTGCCTAGAACAGCACCTCCGTGTCATAGGTGCTCAACCAGCCAGATAAGAAGGGACACTTTTTGGGAGGCAGAGAGCAAGGCTTCAAAGGGAATGCTATTTCTGAACTAAGTTGTTTTAAATTTAGTTTTATTTCATTGGCTCCTAACGTCAGCTGTTCATGTGGACAATGACTGGCCCCATGTTACAGCTGATGCAACTGAGGCTCAGGGAGGTAGTGAAGTAAGTGGGAGAGGCCAGGCCTAGGGGCTTATGTCTATATTCCCAGCACTTTGGGAGGCTGAGATGGGAGGATCGCTTGAGGCCAGGAGTTCAAGGTCAGCCTGGGCAACATGGCAAGGTCCTGACACTACAAAAAATAATTAAAAAAAAAAAAATAGCCAGATGTGGTAGCACACACCTGTAGTCCCTGCTGCTCTGGAAGGTGAGGTGGAAGGATTGCTTAAGCCCAGGAGTTTTAGGCTGCAGTGAGCCACAATCACACCACTGCATTCTAGCTTGGATGACAGAGCAAAAGAAACCTTGTCTTAGATAAAAAAAAAAAAAAAAAAAAAAAAAAAAGAAAAGAAAGTGGGAGAGCTGGAGCATCTTTCAAATCTCAAAGGTGGCTGGTGCAGGCTGCCTGGGCTGAAAGACTGGCACCTCCACTTTCCAGTTGCAGGAGCTTGGACAAGCTTCAGTCCTCTCTGTACCTCAGTGTTCTGATCTGTAGAATGGGAACAATCATACTACCTATCTGCAAGGGTTGTTGGGAGGATTAAATGGGATAATACATGCACAATTCATTTGCTCTGGCTACATGGAAGGTGTTCAGTAATGTCAGCTATTATTATTGGAGCTGCACTCTGCTGCCTGAGTCAGGCCTCTGGGCTACTTTCTACCCAGCCAGGGGTGTCCATCCCATTTCCACAGGGGACTTCAGTTTGGCCCAGGACTCTGCCTTCACATGGCGGTGGTCAGGCTTGTCCAGTTCCATTTGTTTAGGAGGAATTTAATTTCTCCCTAAGCTGAGAGTCTTCTGCCCCCTCCTGCCCTCTCTCTTGCTCTCATCAGCGGCAAAATGAGCTCCAGGAGCTTTCCCCTGGTCCAGAAACCCAAGGTGAAGAATTTCATTAACAATCAAGAGGACATAATCAACATTCTAATAATTCCAGATCCACACTCCCCTTTTGCAGCCCCTCCAAAGTGCCCCCATCCCCCCACTCCACCCTGTTCCTGGCTCTCCCAGACACACTCACCTTGACAAAGAAATCTCATATCCTCTCCAGCAAAATTTGCTTTGCTATTAAATTCAGCACCTTACCTCCTGCCCTGATGATGAAGGGACGTACTCTGAACTTCTCAGAATCCTGCTTCTGAAAGAGACACTAGCAGGAACAAGGACATCACGAGGGACTTGCTTCTTTTACACCTCCTGGAAGGTTCCAGGGTGGGGTCATACACTTTTCCCCTAGGTCCTCAGGAACCTCATACCAGATGGCCGGAGAAGCAGAACTTCTGGTGTGAGGGGAAGATGGGGTACTCTAGTGATTTCTTCTCCAGACCTGCTAAGGATCTAGAGGTGACACATGACCTTTTAGTGGGTTGCATTTTACCCACCTTAAAGCCCTTACCCCAGCCTTTAGGAAGTTCTAGCCTGGACCTCCTTCTGGCTATATAACCTTGGGCAAATTCATCCTTCAGAGCCTCAGTTTCCTTATCTATGTAATGGGAATGATAGCAATCATGCCTCTTTCTCAAGGTTGCTGGGGGAATGAAATGAGATCATACTTAGCAGAGTGGCTGGCATGGACTTGGCACACAATCAATAATAGCTGTCACTATTATCATAAATGCCGTGGTGTCTTTGGCATTTGAAGTCTGCAGAACGGTACTGCCACCCTGCCTCTCTCCCACCTCATTCCCTCCTTCATCCACTTGGAATACGTGATTGAGATTTTATTGATGTAGCGATGTGGGGCTGCATATGTTCAACAGGCATTTACAGTGCAGTGCGGTCAGTGCTGTGGCAGGCTAAGTGCTCAGGGCCGTGAGAACCCCATCCCGTAAAGGGGGTGGCTCATTGGTGGTCAGAGGCTTCCAACAGGAACCGACTTCTTTTTTTTTTTTTTTGAGACAGAGTCTTGCTCTGTCACCCAGGCTGGAGTGCAGTGGTGTGATCTTAGCTCACTGCAACCTCAGCCTCCTGGGTTCAAGCCATTCTCCTGCCTCAGCCTCCTGAGCAGCTGGGGCTATAGGTATGGGCCACCACGCCCAGTTAATTTTTTGTATTTTTAGTAGAGATGGGGTTTTACCATGTTGGCCAGGCTTGTCTCGAATTCCTGACCTCGTGATCCATCCACCTCAGCCTCCCAAAGTGCTGGGATTATAGGTGTGAGTCACCGTGACCAGCCCAGGAGCCAACTTCTGAATTGAGACCTGAGGAACAGAGAGAGATTTGCCTGGAGATAATGAGCGACGGGGACTCTGAGAGTGGAGACCATCAGTGCCCAGGCCTGGAGGGGAGAGCAGGCAGGGACCCAAGTACCCTGTGTAAGGGGGATGGCAGTCAGGAGCTAAGGCCAGAGCGGAGGAGTTTGACTTCCATCCTGAGGGCAGTATGGAGCGACTGCAGGACACTTAGGAGAGTGGTGACCTGAGTGTTCTCACAGAAATGTCTGCCTGGTTGCAGTGTAGGGACCAGAAGGGAGAGGGGTGAGGGTGGAGAGTGAGGAAGTTGGGCTGTGGAGATGGAGAAAAATGGACATGTGCCTTCCAGAAGTGACTGTGGCCAGGGTTGGTATTCTGATGATGGGTGGCTGAGGAGTCTGACTAGAGCACTCCACCCCTGGAGGGTGCTTGGAAGAGGCACAGGGGTTGAGGGGAGCTTGGGGCCCTGCACCTCGGCGTTCTGGCATGGAGGCATCTTGTGTTCCCTGTCTGGGAAGGGGCTTGAGGGAGCCTTGAGGAGTTGGAGGTGGGGTAAAGAGAAGGAGCCCAGGAATCTCCTGCAACTCCAGCTTGGCCCAGCTGAGCTCTCTATGCAGCTGGAGCCACAAGGATTCCAGGCTTAAGGGAGGCTATGGCAGGAAGTTTAATTCTCTAATCTCTGAATCCTCCTGAAATCCCTCTCAGCCTTGTACAGCCCCCTGGCGCACTCTGGATGGTGGCTGGCGGGCACCTCCTGGTGCTTCTTGCACATACACCACACCCCCAGCCCATACATCCATACACAAATGCATACACAGAGCATATTTCAGGCTCTGATGAGCCCTGGCAGAAGGGAGGCAGGGACTCAGAGAGCACCTAGGAGAAAAAGGAGGTGGTGGGAGAGGTAGGCGAGAGAAGAGAAGGAGGGCAAGGAGGATCTTGGAGGCTCTCTGGTGGTGATAAGGTGGTGATACTCCCAGCTCCATTATCCATGGCTCAGCATGGGATTAACCCCTGAGGGGAGAGAGTAGAAGGGAGAGGTGGTGCTGTGCGAAGTGACAGGGAGGGTGCTGTCCCTAGTGGAGCTTTAGTTGGCTATCAAACCTCCAGACCCCTTCTCTTCTAGCTTCCCTGGGGCAGATGACTCTGTGTCACCTCCCCAAAGCCACCTATGCCCTTTCCCCTCCAAAGGATCTGCAGCAGGTCATGTGTGTGTGCACGCACATGTGTATGACAGTGTGTGTGTGTGTGTGTGTGTGTGTGTAAACTTTAAGAGAGGGAAGTGTGGGGGTGTTGAGGGAAAGGAGAGGAAGCAAAGCCTGGCCTCCCTTCTAACACAGACAGACAGGAGGGCTGTTCCCACACTTGGGGGAGGTAAGACAGATGGTGGGTAGCCTCCCTGAAGGTTTCTCTCCCTCTCCCCTCTGGCCTTCAATTCTCCCTCCAAACGGCAGCCCCATCACCCTCCTACCTAAAATCTTTCTATAGTTCTTCAATGCCCTCAGAATAAAGTCCAAGCTCTCAAGCTGCCTCTGTCCACCCTCCGGCCTCTGCTCTTGACACTAAAGCCTCCAGGCTTCTTCCCAGTGCTGTTCCCTGTGCTTAGAACCTTCTCTGTGTCCAGCTGCACACCCTATCCTTGTTTACATGGCTAATTCTTCCTCATCCTTTAGGCCTCAGAAACTCGGAAGCTTTCTCAGACTATACCTCCAAGCTAGATAACGTTTCTCCTTTGAGTAGGGACCCCAGGGCCCCTGCTGGCCTCCCCAGCCCGTACCGCCATTGCCAGTGCTTCCTCCATCCCAGCCCTGACGGCTGTGCTGTAACTGTGAGGGCAGGAACTTACCTTGCTAGAATCCTCGATGCCTGGCATGGTGCCTAGCACTCATTAGATGTTGGTAGAAGGAAACCCCAGGAATTACCAAATGGTAATCTTTCTTTTCTGCTAGTAGAAGCACAGAGAAAACTGAAACGAATCCCAATCCCCCCCACCCTGACTTTTTTTTTTAAAGAGGCAGAGTCTCACTATACTGCCCAGGCTTGCCTTGAACTCCTAGACTCAAGTGATCCTCCTGCCTCTGCCTCCCAAATAGCTGGGACTACAGGCACGTGCCCCCACACCTGGAAGAATCTTCTATTTTTGAGGTCCAGACAGTGGAAGGGACTTGCCCAAGGTCATACAGAAGGAGTATCTGAACCAGGAAAAGAACCCAGGAGTCCTAACTCCCAGACCCTTGTCCTCCCATGGTGGAGAGAAGGAAGGGAAGGCAGCTGGCAGGAAGTGTACAGGGGTTGCAGTGGGGAGAGGTTCAGTGTGAGGATCCCGCGGTAGCAGAGCCTGTGATGTGTGCACAGACATGCGTGTGCTGCGCTTCATGGCTGGGCACCCTCCTCAGCCCATGTTCTTGGTTGGCCCACAGTGAAGAGACCCAGCTGCCTGGAGGAGCCTACCTAGGACTGGATGGTGGGGGTGTTGGGGAGCAGAGCTGGCCAGGCCCTGGGATTAGGGGTTGATGTCATCTCACACCCCTGTAGAAGCTGATGCTGAAGACCCAAGGGGCAAGGCAGGCAGTGGGGACGCAATCACAGGCTAATAGCCTCCCAGGCTGAGAGGCAATTAGGGGCAGATTCCCAGCAGATCTGGAGGCAGGGGGAAGGGCAATTCGTTGTTTGGAGGTGGGAGTGGGGCCTATATCTGCAGTCCTGCACTCAGGGTTGGAGGGGCCAGAATGGGAGCATGGGTGGGGTAAGGAGACCTCCAAAAAGAAGGAATAGCTGCAGACATGGGTGGAGCAGAGGGGTACTTGGAAGTAAAGCACCATCATGGAAGATTAATAATTAGGAAAGTTATTTTCCCTAGACCCTGGATATAATAGTGAAAGAGACAAGCTAAGTCAGTTTAGGTCCTTAGCCTTTCTGCCTGGAGATTTCCCTCCCTGTAAGATAGGAACAATAATAATAGTATCTGTCTTAGAGAGTGATTGTGGAGGTTATATGAGAAAAAAGCATACAGAGCGCTTAGCTCAGAACCTGGCCCTCACCAAGTGCTCAGTCAATGATCATGACAATGGTGATGCTTTAGAGAGGTGGTATCACATACCGGGCACTAAAAGGAGCCTTCGAATCATGCAGGTCTGGGTTTAAATCCCAGCTTTTCCACTTGCCAGTTCCATGACTTTATGTAGAAGACTGAGCCTCAGGTTTGTCATCAGTAGACAGAACAAACAAAGTATTTACCCCAGCCAGGGGTGAGAGGAAGTATGACGGGGTATGTAAACTCCCTGGGACTCAGGTTCTTCCTAAAGGATAACTGCCCCAGATAGAGCCAGGCTACTTCTCAGATCTCAGATCACAAGCCTGGCCCAAGATCTTCTGTCCTTGAGATCACAAGGCAGCCCTCTCTGACCCCTGGGTCTGACCTCAGGGGATCCCGCAGGGGCAGCCATACCACTCCAGTCTGTCCAGGACAGAGGTCTGGAGAGCTGGCTCTCAGCTGGAGCCTTGACAGAGACCAACAGGTACACATGACTGTGGTTGGAGGGCAAGTTTTGTTTAGAGATTAACCAGATAGCTGCCTGCCGCATCTCTGAGAAGCCAAGAACCTGTTGGACAAGTTCAGTATTCCCAGAACTGCGGCCCAAGCCCAGGTCATCAGCTTGGAAGGAAATGGAATTAGGTGAGTGGGGAGGGATGATAGTAATTTAAGCTGGCCTTTAACTATAGTGTCTTTATCTAGTACTTTACATTGTCCGGTGTGATCCTCATATCAACCCTGTGAGGAGGTCCATATTTTAGATAAGGAAACAGGTCAGAGAGGTGAATGCCTGGTCAGTGGCCTAACTTGTCAGTGGCAGAATGCCTAACTTGTCAGTGGCAGCCCTGGGACTCAAACTCAGAACTGTCCCAGAGCCTGGGCTCTGCAGTTAGCTCAGTTTCTGAGCTTGGGGGAAGTTCAGAATGGGGGAAGCTATATTGAGCAGGATACCCCTCATGTCCAGTTCTGGAGGTCTAGAGGAATATGCAAATTGGACCTGGCTATATTAGCAGCCCCTCTCCCCGCCTCCCCATTCAGATGCTGGTGATCCAAGGACTGCCCTTGGAGAACTCTGCCCTAGGACCACTGGGGAAAGGCCCGGGCTGGAGTCCAGCCTGCAAGGGCATTGACTGGACCTTGCAGGAGTGTGGGTGCAGCAAGGGCAGGAGATGGCCCCGCCCCTGTGTTCCAGATTCTAAGGTCTCTCCCCACCTGCCTGCCCACCCAAAGAGTTAGTCCAGGTGCTTTGAGATAAGGAGGAAATCCAGTCCCAAGCCTGCCAAGGTGGCTGCTTTGGGGTAAATATAAACCTGGACTTCCTAGGCCCTGGATCTCAGCAAGCTGGACCCAAGGTGACCCCTCGTTGGTTGGTGGAGAAGGTGGAAACCAAATCAGTGGTACCCAGCTCCCTGGAAGACATGCTGACCTAGCTGCCCTCCCTCCAGCTCCAACACAGGCTTTGGAAGAGGAGGCCACACTCCATCCCCAGGGCCCAGCTCAGTTAGCTGGGTACAGCAGCAAGAGCATGTGTTGTCACGGGCCTGGGTTCAAATCCCAGCCCTGTTACTTGTTGTGTGGCCTGAATCCCAGTTTTCTTGTCTGTAAAACGGGGATAATGGGCTCTACCTCTGCAAAGATTAATAAGAACATTTACAAGGAAAGCACAAGCATTCTGCAAATGTTTGTTTTCTTTCCTCTCTGGCAACTGAAATCCACCATTAGCAGCAGAGATGTCCCCAGACTCCTCTTTAAAATGCACAAAGCCAGGAAGAGAGGGACAGTTATTAAGTCCACCTGAGATGAAGCATGTGCTTTCACAGCTGTAGGATGGAAGTGATTATGTTGTTCCAGTTATTGAGTTACTGACACCTGAGAAAAGCAGGCATAGCGGGCCTTAGAAAACAGATTCTAGTCCCACTCCCTTATTTTTAGAAGGGGAAAGGCAGAGAAGAGGAGCTGCTAGCTCAAGGTCACCCAGAGTCAGGGACTGGAGGAGTCAGGCTCAAATCCAGTTTGCCTGTGATTTTGCTTATGCTAGGATAGACAGGCCACTCTGGGTTGGGAAGGGCCCTAACAAGGTAGTCCTGCTGCTGCTGTCCACTTCCCTAGCCCTTGGAACAATGCCTGGCACATAGTAGGTATTTATTGAATGAGGGCACCCAGTAGGCATTTATTGAATGAATGAATGAATGAATGTGGTGGCAGGAAGACAAAGGCGTCCTCCCAAGACAGGAAGGTGTCTCTGTGAGACTGTGGTCACCTTGATAAGGGGCCCTTCCCAGGGCTGAGCCCACACGTCCATCTCGTCTCTTCCAGATGGCAGCTATGGGGGCAGAGGAAGGAAGATTCTGAGAGGAGAGGACTGAAGCTGCAGCTAGGTGGATGGAGGTTAGACAGCAGGCAAGCTACGGGAAGGAGCACAGAACGGACCCTGGGATGGCTTCTTCCATCAGAGCTCTGTGAGGGAGGAGGGGGCTCTGTGTGTGTCTGGGGGGAGGCAGGGGAGCTCTGTGAAGCTGTGGGGTGCCTAGGGGTGTCCTGAATCACATGCTCAGAGCCTGAGACACCTGGGGGGGCTCCATGGGCAAAGGCCACCTCCACTCCTCAGAGGCAGATCTAGCTGCGCTCTGGCTGCTGAGAATCCTGTCGCCATGGAGATGGGGAGCCAGCTCCTCTAAGAGCATTGGCAGCACTGGGCGTGGCCTGCCCTCAGCATGATTTGCAGGGGGGGTGGGCAAGTTGGGGCAGCAAAGGGATTCCATAGGACCTTGTCAGGCACAATGTTGACTGACGCATGCAATGTGGCTGCTGCTGGCTTTAGAGTCCACAGACCTGGGCCTGAGTCCCAGTTACTAACTGGAGGCCCTGAACAAGGGCCATGGCCTCTCTGAGCCTCAGTCCCAGCATCTGTAAAATGGGATTGGCAGTATTGTTCACAGGGTAGTGGTGACATTCACTTGAGCCTGTCTGTGGGGAGCACACAGCTGGGGCACAGTGAAGACTCAGTAAGTGGTGACTATGACTTCTTAATTGGCATTAGGATTGGTGCTCTGCAGGAGCCCGCCCCAAGGCAGCAGCCCCCTGCCCTCAGCCTGATCCCTGGGACTCCCAGGTGAGGCTGGAGAGAGGCCTGATTCCTTCTCCACAGACAAAGGTAGGTGATCAGGAGTCAGGAGTTATGTCATCCTTTGAACATGGGCCTGGAGGCTCTGCTGCAGGCGCATCTGAAAAATAAATAATAACAACGTGAATAATTCACAGAATCTGTGTGAATAATTCACCATGGCCTCCCAAGCACCAGCCGATTAGTCACCGCAGACCCAAGCTCCAGTCTTGTCTGCCTCAGGCTGCTCCACTGGCCCTAGGGAGTGCGGCCTGGCCACAGGGGCAGGAGGCGGAGGGCATGCGGGGACACTTGGAGGGGCCCTCTGGAGGCTGCAGGGTCCTGGGGGGCAGCTGGGAAGTAGGGCTGATGGTCTTTCTGGATATTACAGAGACCCACAGGCTGGGGAAGCCAAAGGGGACTAGCTTAGGTGTCCCCGAGTGAGTGGGACCCTGCATCTGGCCATCTCAAGCCGCTTTCCTCTCTGGGCTACATTTTGGAGACTTGGACTTACTATATTTTAGTAGCCAGTAACCAGCCCTGGCTGGGCAGTGATAATGCAGCCCTGTCTCTACAGGGACCCAGGCTGTACCTCTTAGCCCTGAAATAGATCTTGAGAAGCCCACACAGCCCTGTCGTGTTTCTCTTGGGAGTTAGGACAAGGAAGGGGTGAAATGCCTCAGCTCAGGACTCAGACATCAGCTCAGCTCTCACTTGCCTGCTATGTGACCTGGACATATGGCTCAAATGTTCCAAGTCTCCATTTCCTCATCTGTAAAATGGGGATTAAAAAACACCCACCTCATGATGTTATTGTTGTTCTGCAGATGAAATGATACAATGAGTACAAATTGCTTTGTGCAATGCCGGGCACATAGTAAGTGCTAAAAGGCACTGGCTGTTATAGATAGATATTTGTTATCTTTCCAAAGATAGCATATTGGGGATTCAAGATAAGAAGAGGGATGCTCAGACATTGCAGATGTTCATATAAAACATGATCTGCAGGCCCAAGAGATGGGGATAGACTGCCAGGCTGTTTGTTAGAGTGTAGGGGACTCCGAGATCCTCCAAGTATACACTCCACTCAGAACATTGAGTCTCCTGTTTCCTCCTGGGCACTTCCACCTTTGTAATTATTTTCTTATTTATTTTTTTATGATCTGCCTTCCCCACTTGACTGAGCTCTACAAAGAGAGGGCCCTCATCTGTCTTGTTCTCCATTGTATCCCCAGTCCCTAGAATATGGCCTGGCACATTGTAGGTGTTCGGTAAATATTTGTCAGCTGAATGAATGGATTCATCAGGAGGCATGAGATTGTGAAAGGCTGCAGGAACAGAGTCTTCATCACAGTGGCGGGGTGGGTGGGGGGGCGCAGGAGGCCTCTGGGACAGTTGCTGGGTGTGCAGCTCAGAGAGGGGAAGGTGGTTCTGGGCTGGCCCCTGCGAGACTGGCTGCTGGTGATGCTGAGGGCTGTGGTGATGCCCATCTGCCCCTTTCTTCCCCACCTCCCAGGTAAGCTCTCTCAAAACCAACAGTACAAGAGAGGCTTAATGGTGGCACAGGCCCGCTGCGTCCTCTCCAGTAGTGATTTAATCACTTGTTTAGAATTTCCTGTGGCATTAATGATTATCCCCCAGAACAGGGGGAATAATTGGCTGTGTTCTCATGGTGAGCGAGCTCCCTGTTAGTGGGGAGCTGAGCCTGTTCTTCTATATTCTTCCTCTCTCACCTGCCTGCCACTCACTTGCTGGGTGTTGGAGATGGATGAGCTCATGTGTGCAAAGGAGCTGGGAGGCCACCTGGAGGCTGCAGGGAGTAGGGGGAGACTGAGAAAGAGATACACAGAAATGCAGAGACCGTGGAGAAGTAGCAAGAATCAGAGACAGAGAGAGAAAATGATATTGCAAGTCTGTGTTCTTAGGCCGAATAATTCCCAAACAGCTCATGGCTTCAGTTCATCCTAGTAGCTTCACTCATTGTTTTGCAAAACCTTCTGTGCATGGACGCATACTCTTCTGTTGTGCACACGTGGGCAACTCTAGAGCAGTGGTTCTCAGAGTGTGGTATTTGGGCCAGCAGCATCAGCAGCACTTGGGCATGTGGTTGAAATGCACATTTTCAGGCTCCTTCCCAAACCTACTGAATCAGAAACCCTGGACGTGGGGCTTTGCACTCAAATAGGCTTTCTGGTGATTCTGGCGCACCCAAATTTGAGAAGCCCTGTTCTGATGTATACAGTGTGTAGAGATGTGTGAGGTGGATGCATGTGCCATGTGAACATGCCACGTGGACACACCTGTGGGTGTCTGAGCATTTGGAGATCTGTCCCACCAGGAAACTGCAGCAGCAAAGGCCCAGGCAGAAATCAGGCCCCACCAGAGGGCTCAGGGCTGCCTGCTACTTGGAAGGAGGGGCTCGGGTTCAGCTATCAACTCCCCCATCATAGCCACCTACCCGTTGGTGGCCACAAGACTCCCCTAGCTGGGATAAGAGGGGGCTGATGTCCCTGCCAAGGCTTCCATAAAGTTGGCCGGTCAGCAGGATCTGCAGGGAGCTGCTGGTCTCATCCCTGACACTCCAGCGTGGCTGAGAGGGACCACATCCTGGTTCCCGTACTCTAGGGACCTGTCTCCCTCCTTCTGGCTGCTGTTAGGCTTGAAGAAGTGAATTTTCAGGGATTAATTAGTTTAAGGAGGATTATGCAGGGCCAGGGAGGATGAATTATCAGTGGAAAGAACCGAAGCACCCACCTGCAGGAGCAGCTGGCTGTGCAGCATCACTGGGGCCTGTGGGTGACATTTCAGGAGGAGGAGGTAGGTGGGGTGAGAGATACCTTGAGGCTCTGAGGGTAACTTCAGGGTGTGAAGGTGCTGTGTGGGGGAGGGGAGGGTAAACCATGGGGAGGAAAGGAGTCTGGGGAAGGAAGGGGCGGGCAGATGGAGGAGGAGGACAAAGAAATTGGTTAAGTAGAGGGGGAGGCCGCAGGAGGGTGGACAGATGGATAGAAGGAAGGAAGGGAGGGAGGGAGAAGGGAGGGGAGGAGGAAGAGAGCACAGAGGGAGAAGCTCTGGATGGAGAAGGGAAGATAAAGAGAGGTGAGGAGGCCAGGACAGCCGAACACTGCAGTGCGATCCCAGTGGGGTCTATGGGGGAGCTCGCTGGAGGGAAGTCACTAGGGAGTGGGGGCTCCATGCCCAGGGAGGAGGGATCGTGGGGGCCTCTCCCACCCTAGGCAAACCTGAGGGAAGGGTCATGGGCTTGAAATTCACAATGAATTTGAAACAGCTGAGAAAAGTAAGCTGCTTATTGAGTTTTGTATTTAAAAAGACAAGTGAAAGGAGTATGAATAATTAGGAAGTAATGAAGACTCTGCAAAAATAGCATTTTATTAAAAAAAAAAAGAGCAAAGAAAATACTGAGAACATGTGCAAATTGGCCATCTTGGGCAGGTGAGTGAGTCAGCAGGCCAAGAGGCAATCCCCGACAGCCCAGCTGGGCCTGAGGATGGGAGGAGGAAGCTGCCGGGCGGCCAAATCCTGCCAGGGAGTGGGCGGGCACGTTGACATCATTCACCTCCCCCCTGCTTCCCAGCCTGCAGCTTGGCTCACTCTGCTGGGGCACCCGGGACCCATTTGGGGGAGACCATCACAGTCCCCAGCATGATGCTGACCTCAAACGTCTAGGCCCAAACCCCCAGCATCTCTCGCTTCCTTTAATTACCACTGGGGACCTGTCATCCATTAATTTTGTGCAACCCTTTCTGAACTCCATTCTATTTTCAGCTTGTGAAGACCCCTTGGGGGTAACAAATTCCAGAAGTTGGACAGCAGCTGTGTAAAGCAGGACTTCCCTTTAGAAATCCTAAATTAAGTAACAACAGCTTTAGAAGGGACCTCCTGGCTCTGGGCTGCTGCTTTAGCAGTAATTTGGGAGGTTTGGGTCAACATTGCCCCCTTGCTGGGCGGGGTGGCTCATGCCTGTAATCCCAGCATTTTGGGAGGCTGAGGCGGATGGATCACAAGGTCAGGAGTTCAAGACCATCCTGACCAACATTGTGAAACCCCGTCTCTACTAAAAATACAAAAATTAGCTGGGTGTGGTGGTGCACTCCTGTAATCCCAGCTACTTAGGAGGATGAGGCAGGAGAATCGCTTGAATCCGAGAGGCAGAGGTTGCGGTGAGCCGAGATTGTGCCATTGCACTCCAGCCTGGGCGACAGAGCGAGACTTTGTCTCAAAAAAACAAAAAACAACACTGCCCCCTCGCCCCTTGGTAAGGGAGCCCCTTTGTTCCTACATTCCAAATGTTCTGAGCTTTGGGGTCAGACAGATTTAGGCCCAAACAGGGACACTACCACTTCCTGGTTGTGTGAACTTTAGCAAATTACTTATCTTTCTGTCTTCAGTGTTTCCATCTGAAAAATGATTAATAATTATATTCTCTATTTCCAAGATTGTTGGGACATGATAAAATAATGTATGCAAATCATCTCAAATGTTTCTTATCACATGGTAAGTGGGAGCTCTGTGGAGCACCCACTCTGTGCTGAAGGCCTTTCTAGGGGCAGGTGACAGAATAAGACAGGGAGGTCCCTGCCCTCAGGAAGCTTCCTTCCCAGGAGGGTGCTAGAATTGACCATAGGCCAGGAAGCAAATCAATGGGGGATTCCAAAGAGTGATCTGAGCTATCAGGACAATGAAAAGGTGATGGGCAGGTAGGGGATAGATGGGGCTCATCAGGGAAGGCCCTTCTGGTACAGCGACATTTGGGCTGAGACATGTGAGCTAGAAGAAGCCAGATGAGTGTGGATGTGGGGGAGGCATTTTTGTGAGTAGTCTCAGGATTGTAGGTAGTTCAGGGCCACATTTTTTGCATCCTGCATGGTTTCATAGAATTTGACTCCCTGCCCCTCATCCCACACTTTATCTCAGGTTTCCCCTGTCTCTGAGTTTAGAGTCTTCCTGTCTGTTAATGGGTCCCGGGTCTGGGAAAGTGGTAGAGCAAACAAGGCTAAGAGCCCTGCCTCCTCCTTCCCTCACTCCCTCACTCCCACGCTGTCCCTCCCCTGGTTCTCCCGCCTCTCTGGCTGCCCAGGGTGATGGATGCCTCCTTGCAGGGCTGAGTCATGTGTGCCTCTTGTAAGCTCTGGGCAACATCTCTGCTACTGCTGCACTCCCTGCTCCACTCCCGGTCCCTGTGGGAAGGCAGATTTATAGGGGTTTTCCCCGGGGAATGCACATGCATCTGCTTTACCCTGGCTTGGAGGCGCAGGAGAATGGGTTGCTGCTCAGATAAATTTTCTTCAATGCACAGATGGGGAAACTGAGACCTGGGAGGGAGAAGAGGCCCCTAAGATTGTGCTGCCACCGAGTGGGGGCTGAGCAGGGGCTTGAGGCCAGATCTCCAGACTCGGTCCAGTGTTCTCTTTCCTGGCACACTTGGCTGTTTGCCCATACTTAGGTCTCTGTCAGGATCTTAGCTTCTCAAATTCCAGACCTAGGTCTGTGCAGCCCCCTCTGAGGAGCCCCAGCCCAGCACTCTGTGTAAGTAGCCTCCATGAGCAGTGATGGCCTAGAGTGCTGTGTTGAGGTTTTTGATGCTGCATGGGGCTTCATAGGAAAGTGCTATACAATATTCCAGTGCTTCTCAAACTCCAAGGTGCATCAGAATCACTTGGAGGACTTGTTAAGCCACAGACTGCTGGCTTTCACCCCCAGAGTTTCCCATTTGAGGGATCTGGTGTGAGGTCTGATGATTTGCATTCCCGAGAAATTCTCAGGTGATGTTGATGCTGCTGGTCTGAGGACCGCACTTTGAGAACCTCTGCTGTAATTGATTAGTGCTGTCTGCTCTGGGCATGAGAATAGGGTATGTGACAAGTCTGACATATATTTGCCATCCCTCTTCCAGTAGGACTGTGGGATCTTGGTGTTATAAATCTATAATTAAATGATAAATCTTTATTTTGTAAGAAGCCAGAGTAATTTTTTCAAAATGCAAACCTTATCCTATGACTTAAAATCCTTTGACGACCCTGCAGACAAAGAGAACATGACATAGCGTGGCTTACAAAGTCCTACCCAGTGCGGCCACTGCCCGCTGTTACAGCCCATCTCACATCCCAGGGCCACTATGTCTCCCTGCAGTCCATCTCATTGTCTAGTGCTTTGGCCTCAGGGCATTTGCACATACTGTTCCCACTGCCTGGAATGCTCCTACTGCCCACTTAGGCTCCTTGCCTAATAAACTCCAACTTGTTTAGAGATCTCAGGTCAGTCATTGTTTCTTCAGGGACACTGTCTCCAGCCTTTCTGGTCTGGTCAAATTCTCCCATCATGTGTTCTCACAACCCAGTGAGCCCCTGCTGTGACGTGTTTAGCACAATTATAGTTACATGGAAATGGTTATTTGATTAATGTCTGTCTAGACCAGACTATGGGACCCCACTCTAGGAAGGACAGAGACCATATATTCTTTCCATTTATTACTGATTCCATAGAGCCCAGCATGGTGCCTGTTATATAGCAGGGGCTCTGAAAATATTTGTAGAAAGAGAGCAAGAGGGGATGATGTGAATTTCCATTGGGCTTCTGTTTAAGATTTTGCTGGAAGGGGAATGAGGGATGTGGTCAACCAGAAACCAGCAAATGTTTACTGAGCATCTACCGTATTTAGAGGTATTTAGGCCTCAAGACCTTGAGGTTCCTCTGCCTTAGCCAAGAACAAGTTCCAAGGTAGACAGTGAGAAGGGGGAAAAGAAACTTGAATTTACTGTACCCTCTCTGTGGGCTGATCTTTTGCTCTATATATGCTATTTTGTTGCATTCTCAGAATGGATAAGCATGATTTCCATTTTCTAGATGCAGAAACTGAGGTTCTGAGGGGACAAGTGGATTGTGTGTGAGGCTGTGCATGAATTCCCTTCTTCCTTCCACCCTAGCAAAGTCTGAGGGGGCCCAATAAGGAAGAGCACAGATGTTAGGGTGGCTGAGAGGAGGGACTCTATGTTCTGGTCAAGCAATTCAGGCTGTTCTTTCACCAACTTTACAGACCTTGTTGCTGGAGGCACAGGTCATTTAACAGTGGAAAGAGAAAGTCCCTGCCCCCATTCAGCTTAAATTCTAGTTACAAGAGACAGAGAACAAATAAACAGATAAACAAGGTACTGTCAGATGGTGTA
Source organism: Alouatta palliata (assembly GCA_004027835.1). Classification (NCBI taxonomy): domain Eukaryota; kingdom Metazoa; phylum Chordata; class Mammalia; order Primates; family Atelidae; genus Alouatta; species Alouatta palliata. The sequence continues at coordinate 20,086 of PVKV010010374.1, read as the reverse complement.
AATTATTTTAAGGAACTAAATTGGGATAAGGGCCAGCAAGTGGATATGGGAGATATTACTTTATCTTTGATACACAGTCTCATCCTGTTGCCCAGACTAGGGCTGGAGTGCAGAGGTAGGAATCGTAGCTTACTACAGCCTCAGACTCATGGGCTCAAGTGATCCTCCCGCCTCATCCTGTAGCTGGGACTTCAGGTGCAAGCCACCATGCCCAGCTATTTTTCAAAAAATATTTTGATGTCGAGGTGAGCGGATTGCCAGGAGTTTGAGACCAGCCTGGGCAACACAGTGAAACCCTGTCTCTATTAAAAAAAAAAAACAAACAAAAAAAAACATGCCCAGCCAGGAGATATTTTAAATGGGGGCTCCAAGGAAGGCCTTTTGGAGTAGGTCAGTGGTCCCCAACCTTTTTGGCACCAGGGACCAGTTTCATGGAAGACAATTTTTTTCACAGACCCAGGGTGTGGACTGGGTTGGTGGTGATGGTTTCAGGATGAGACTGCTCCACCTTAGGTTGTCAGGCATTAGATTCTCATAAGGAGTGCGCAGCCTCCGTCCCTCACCTGTGCAGGTCACAACAGGGTTCTACTCCTATGAGAATCTAAAGCGTTCTCTGGCAGGAAGCAGAGCTGAGGTGGTACCCACTCTGTGGCCTGGGGGTTGAGGACCTTTGGAGTAGGTGACATTTAAACTGAGGCCTAAATTATGAGAAGGCTCCAACCAGGGCCAACTTCTCCATTAGGGACGGTAGCACAGTGCCCACAATACTTTTAGGGGCCCTCAAAATATTTAAATTTTCTTTTAAAATCGGAAGAAAACAATAAGCTTTTAGGTTAAAGAAACTATATGTTAAAATAGTTTCTTTTTCTCTTTTTATTTTGTTTTATTTTATTTTTTTGAGACAGAGTCTCATTCTGTCACCCAGGCTGGAGTGTGGTGGTGCAATCTCAGCTGACTGTAACATCTGTCTCCAGGTTCAAGTGATTCTCCTGCCTCAGCCTCCTGAGTAGCTGAGATTATAGGCACACACTTCCATGCCTGGCTAATTTTTTGTATTTTCAGTAGGGACAGGCTTTTGCCACGTTGCCCAGGCTGGTTTCGAACTCCTGAGCTCAGGTGATCTGCCCGCCTCAGCCTCACAAAGTGCTAGGATTACAGGCATGAGCCACCGTGCCTGGCCAAAATAGTTTCTTTTTTTTCTTTTTTGAGACGGAGTTTTGCTCTTGTTACCCAGGCTGGAGTGCAATGGCGCGATCTCGGCTCACCGCAACCTCCGCCTCCTGGGTTCAAGCAATTCTTCTGCCTCAGCCTCCTGAGTAGCTGGGACTACAGGCACGTGCCACCATGCCCAGCTAATTTTTGTATTTTTAGTAGAGACGGGGTTTCACTATGTTGACCAGGATGGTCTCCATCTCTTGACCTCGTGATCCACCCGCGTCGGCCTCCCACAGTGCTGGGATTACAGGCGTGAGCCACCGCGCCCGGCCAAAATAGTTTCTTTAACATAACCATGCTTATACCAATGCAGTGCTAAAATATAATTTGTGTGTATTTTCATGGAAGAAGAGACCCACAAAGGCAAAAATGCCTAGGACCCACACAAATCACAATATGGCTCTTGCTCCAACCCTGGGGAAAGCCACAGAAAAGCATTCCAGGCAGAGGGAATGGCAAGTGCAAAGGTCCTGAGGTGGAAATGAGCTGGACATGTTTGAGGAAAAACAGTAAGAAGGAGCTGGAGGGAGGTAAGTAGCTTGGGGAGAGCGATGAGAAATGAGTTTGCAGGGTCAGATCATGGAAGGTCAGTGCATAGAGATGCAGGCCAGGGTGGGGAGGTGAGCTGATGACCGAGGGGGCTGCCACTGACTGCTCTTGGAGGCAGTGGGTAGTGAGCTGCTTCTTGGCGTCAGAACGGCTAGGGCTGTACCTGGCCTTTCGAGGTGACCAATGTGTCCCCTTTAGGGGAAGGCTTGAATACAAACCTGCCGGCTACATCTCTCCAGCCAAGATGCAGGCCTGGGGAAAGCCTGTCTCGTGACAACCCACAACACCTCAGAGATTTCCTGGACCTGCCTGCTCCCGAGAAAAAACTGGGCTGTGTGTCAGGCGCGGTGTGGAACAGGTGTTGTTTGGCAGGTGTTTCTGAGTTGGGGGCTGAGCCCCTCTGTCTTAGCCTCATTTCTGGGGCTCACAGCCCCTCCCTGGGACAGCCAGTCTTGGAGTGGGGGATGGGACTTCAGCAAGTGAGATACAGTGAGGAGCTATTTAAAGCTGCCGGCAGCTCGCCCCTTCTGTTCGCGGCTCTGCTGGGTGGGAGCTGCCATCGTCACGCACCCACCGGTGCCTCAGGAACACAGCAGCCCAGCGCACCCACACAGAGACACGTGGGGAGGGTCTTGGTGCACCTCCACAGGCTGGCAGGGGTCCCGAAGCTTGTAGGGCAGGGCTGATAAAGCAGGAATACACTCTGGACAGCCTATAACTCTCACCCCAGGTTTCTACCTACAGCCCAGAAAAGTGGCCTACATTTAGGTCACCTGCCCTCCGTTGGCTACAAGTGCAAACAATTAACACCTTCCTGAAGGTGCTGGAGGCAGAGGGCTCTTTGGGCCCTGTGGGACTGGTAGTGCTTTTTGTGTGCAGGAGGTGGTCCCAGGCCTGGGGGAGAAGCTACCAGCACCCAGCACTCCCAAAGCTGTAGCCTGGAATGAGCGTCTTCCTGGAATGTTCCAGACCCATCCCTGCCTCACTTCACACTTCCCAGGGCCCCACGCCAGGACATTGCATAGGGCTGCATAGGGCCTGCAGGGTTAAAAGTGCAAGCTGTGGAAGCAGGTGGGCCCTGTTATGAATCCAGACATGTGATTTGACCTCTTTGAGCCTCAGTTTTCTTCTCTGTGAAGTGGGGAGGGGATTGGGTGTGATGAAGGCGACCTACGAGCCTTTTTCTTCTCTGTGATATGGGTATAAAAACAATGTCCACCTCAGATGGTCAGGGAGATTTTGAGTTAAAAACGCCCAGCCGTCTCACAGCCTAGCAGAGTGAGCAATCTGAGTGAAAGCTTTTACCTATATTATTGTTGTTATATTTATTTGAAATTGCTCTCCTCTCCCCCAAACCAAAGGGTCATAGTGGTCCTCTTCAGGACCCTGTGGATACAGACACGGGCTGCAGGGTGCTGGGGAGGGGAGGCAGCAGGTGACTTTGGCCTCCAGGTGACTGTACGCGCCGTCTGTGGCCCGGACACACACCGGCCCCTGGCACTTACTGGGCCTCCCTGTGAAGTCATCAGCCTGTCTTGATGACTGCTGGAGGCTCCACGCCTGTTCTGATGCTTACCAGCAGAGCATCCCGCTCACAGACCCAGGTTCAGGAGCTACCGGCAGCTCCTCCTCAGGTGAGAACTGCTGATCAGCCAGACCGGGACAAGGGGAAACATGGGCTCTTCTTTCTGGACCAGAGAGATAGACAGTTCTATGCAGGGTCAACCCTGAAACACAGAGCCCTCTGCAGGGCCAGACCACAGTGATAAGGGGATCTCTAAGGGGAATGTCCTAAATAGGGAGGGCCTCTGGTGACTCAAAACTGCACAGGAAAAGGAGAGATGGAGAAGCCTCAGGACTGGGAGGTGAGGGCTAGAAGCAGCAAAGTGAGTACTGGGAGCAGAGGCCTGGCATTAGGTGCAGTCGGGAAGACAGGTGAGGAGCAGGTAGACGGAGGTCCAAGGAGCACCGCCTAGTGGCCTTTCACCGCATCCAAGTTTCTCCACCTCCTTTAATGACTCCTTCTGACCCATCCCCTTCATCCACATTCACCATCCCTTGAACCCTCATGCAATGTCCTATCACTCCAGCCAGCATCCCCTTCATCACACCCAATGACCCCTTCTCCCCTCCAGGCCATTTTCACTGAACCTCCTTCACTTTCATCCCATTCGATTGCATCCCAAGGTGCTACGACCCCCGCCCAACCCCTCCGTTATCCCACCCAGGGTCCTCTCCAGCCAGCCCCAAGTCCTCTGCCAAAGTCCCAGAACTCCAACTCCAGCCCAGCTAGTTCCCTTTTCCGGGTCCCCATCACCCCCCACCCCACCCTCCGTCAGCCGCCCCAGAGCTGAATCAGAGCCATAGAACTAACATTTTGCACACACGTCTCTCCAGATGACAGGCAAGCTGGGCCTTCTGCCCTCGGCCCACACACACCCGTGCTCAGGAAGCACAGAGAGCCAGGGCTGCACCCCACATGGGTGAAGAAGAGGGTTGGTGTGGGGGTAGGGGCCCTTCCCAATCAGAGAGCTAGCCCGGCCCTGCCCCCTTGGGACTCACCTTTTAGGGAGCAGAACGTGTGTGAGATGGAGAAATACACAGGGCTGGCAGACAGAGGCAGTGAAAGAGCGCCTATCAGAGACAGGGACAGGAGAGAGCAAGGCGTGACAGGGAAACAGGGAAGGAGAGAGAGGCAGGGATGGAGGCTGATTTAAGACAGTGATCGGAAACAGACAAGGAGAGACAGAAATAGGGAGAGAGAAAAGGAGAGGAACTGAGGGAAGAACCAAACTCTCACAGGGAGGGAATCCAGAGGAAAGGAAGCAGAGATGAACAAAAGGAAGAGGAGGCACTTATGAGCCTGGGGGAGGGAGAAGAAAAGGGGCCCTGAGAGGGATCAACAGCTCATATGGGAAGGAGCTGTCAGGAGCCTGAGCAGATCTTGAAGAGGGGCCTCAGAGAAGCTCAGGGGAAAACAGAACCCAGGGCTTCTGCAGGACAATCCAGGGCTGTGCCTGGAGCAGGAGAGCAGAGGCAGCTCCCAGGACTCAGAGGGGAGCTGCTGGCAGGTGAACTGAAGATACTGGGGAGGACGGTGCACTCCCTGACCTGGCATAGCCTGGGCCCAGGACTCCTGCTGGGAAGGGTTGGGCTGATCCTAGAGCAGGCCTCCTGACACTAGCCAGTGTGCTTTTGTTGCCCAGCATTGCTGCTGCCCAGTCATATGCCTGATAGCACTGTTTATTTGAGAACCTACTATGTACCAGGTACTTACAGCCATGCTCTCTTCCAATCCTTTCACACGAAATGCATGCAAAGCCAACATCATTGTCACCCCCTCCTTACAGATGCAGAAACTGAGACTCAGCAACATGAAAAACCTTGTCTGGATCTGACTGCACCACGTTACCTATGAGCCTCTTTTTCTAGCAGGACCATGAAGTCCCATCTAAGCATTAACATTTTGTGAGTCTGCAGTTTCCCCATTCACCAACACATATACACGGGTGGACCCCAGGAGACACACACATGCACACACACAAGGGTATCTCCAGAGGGGACTCGGTATCTGTCCTTCATCTGTCCCATGGCTTCCCCACCCCCAGCCCCAGCTCCTCTTGCTTTCCCTCCACAATATCTCAGATCACCTCCCTCTAGCTCAGCAGCTAAACACAAGGATGACGTCATTCCTTTTATTTAAAGAAAAGGGCTGAGCTGGAGCTCAGGATGGGGGACCATGTGGGAGCAAGAGCCAAGTGACTGGCCTCCCAGCTCCTGGCCTCTTCTGTCTCCTGACCTGCAGTCTGCTGAGCTGCCTCATGACCCCCACCACATCCCCTTGAGAGCACCCTGAAGAGGGCCCTGCTCAGCATGAGAGCAGTATGGGGAGACCAACGGGTTAACAAAGAAACAAGGTGCCCGTGGTGTGTGAGGGTGCTACCAGCCAGTGTGTTTGTTAAGGGTTCTCTGGAGTCCAGAGACATGCTTTTGTTAAAGGCATCAGGGGAAGCTGAGGCTCCCGGACATTAAGTCATCCAAGGTGGTTATCTGCATGGCATTCCAGTAAGAGGGTGCCAGGGAGGAGGACTGAGTAGAGAACTTATTACCAGAATCACTAGGTCTAAGTTCTTTTTCTTTCATGCTCTACTGGTCAGAGTCTAATCACCTGTTTCTTCCTGGAACACCTGAGGGGAGCTTCAGTACAGAAAGAGCCTGTGGCCCAGAAGTGGGTCTACTCAGCTACCATGGCCTGAGTTCTTATCTGTGCCAGGACCTCTCAGCAATATCTCCAACTCTTTCATGCCCCAGCTTCACTCCCTTCTGAAAGGTCCTTTTTTGAGGGGTATAGAGCATTTAGTACCTCATTTAAATCCAACAACATTGCTAAGAGATTGGTACAACTATTACCCCATTTTCCAGACCAGGTAACTGAGGCTTGGAAAGGGTAAGCAACCTGCCCAAGTCACACAGCTGGTAAGTGGCAGAGCTGGGGTACAAACCCAGGCCTGTCATGTTCTAAAGCCATTATTCTCTGCTTCTCACTATTCTGTAGGACTCTCCCCCAAGAAACCCTGTGCTCCCCTGCAATGGACTGAATGTTTGTCTCCTCCAAATTCATACATTGAAATCCTAACCTCCAAAGTGGAGCCTTTGGAAGGTGATTAGGTCAGGAAGTCAGAACCCTCACGAACGGGATTAGTATCCTAATACAGCCCAGAGAGCTCCTGTACTCCTGCCACGTGAAGACACAGCAAAAAGGCACCGTCTAGGAGAAGCGGGCCCTCACCGGACACTGAATCTGTCAGCACTTTGATCTTGGACTTTCCAGCCACCAGAACTGAGAAATAAATTTCTATTGTTTTTAAACTACCTGTTTTAATGATCTTTTGTTATAGCAGCTCAAACAGACTGAGACATCCCTCAGTGAGGTTAAGAGGTTTATCTGCAAGCCTTTCTTCTCTACAACCTTATCCCAGCAAGAGACTCCACACCACGGGACTGGGACCACTCTCTTCTGTTCCCCCATCAGTTCCCAGGGTCTCTAACTCTGGCAGTCTTCAGTGAGTCCCTGCCAGAAACAAGCAGAGATGCTCGTTCTATATTTTATTTAACCACTAATTGCCTGCATTTAAAAGACATCACAGTGCCATCCACGTCCTCTGCTTCATGCCCTGATGCGTGTTTCTGCATGAAGGGACACTGGAGCAGGGGAGTGAGGGGGAGAGGGGCCACAGTCTCCCCAATGACAGCTTTAAAAGCCTGACCCCAGTGCTGAGTGCTGGAGGATGTCAGGTTGTCACCCTGAGAAATGAGGAGGCATGCAGGGGCTGGGGCCTCTGCAGAAAGGAGGAAAGAGGTCAGGGCCCTGGCGAGGGCCAGGAAAGAGTTGGGGAGGCACTCCTGTCTCCACTCACCCCTAGGATGAGGGCCTGGCTGATAGAGAGCTACCCAGAATGCCTTGTTTTCAGCTCCACTTTCCAGCCTGGAGGACTCTGCAACAAGCAGCTGTCTAGAAAAGGGTACATGTGGTATGGGCCTCAGACAGTCACGTCTGCTACGATCAGTAAGGAGACAGCATTTGAGCCTTGGCTTTGCCCAAGAACAAGAGAAGGAAGTCAGGGGAGATGGAGGTAAGGGTGGGAAGGTGGAGGAAAATGGATGAGACAGGTGATAGGTAGATGTCAGCTAACTTTTGAGAAGGCTCCAGTATTCTCCCTTTGGGTTTTCTACCTGCTCAGGAGGTGCACACCCCACTAGATGAAGAGAAAACTTGCTTCCCACCATTTCCCAATCATTTCTAAGTCTAACTCTGAGCCTAATATAACCTCACTCTGACACCAAGGCTCATACCAACAGCAAACCTACAATCAGCCACAACCCTATTGACCTTCTCCTTATCTCTAAATCCAAGCCTCATCCAACTGCGATTTCAACCCTAATCCCACAATTTATACCAAAGTCAAGCCAAAGTGCTCCAACTCAAACTCTAATAGCAATTATAATCCTAATATCATTTCCAACCCCAACCCCAATCTTATCTTTTTTTTTTTTTTTTTTTAAATGGAGTTTCACTCTTGTTTCCCAGGCTGGAGTGCAATGAGGCAATGTTGGCTCACCACAACCTCTGCCTCCCAGGTTCAAGCGACTCTCCTGCCTCAGCCTCCTGAGTAGATGGGATTACAGGCATATACCACCACACCTGGCTAATTTTTGTATTTTTAGTAGAGACAGGGTTTCTCCATTTTGGTCAGGCTGGTCTTGAACTCCTGACCTCTGGTGATCTGCCTGCCTTGGCCTCCCAAAGTGCTGAGATTACAGGTGTAAGCCACCTCGCCTGGCCACCCAATCTAATCTTAACCAATCCATCACTCATCCTAGTTCCTACTGTAATATCCATCTCAGAGGGAAGTCTATACCCCCAACTTCCTTCCCAGTCCTTATTTCTCACCTGACCCAACCCCTTCTCCAACAACAATTTGACCTCCTAATTGCCATTAATACCAGTTGCTTGCCCTGGCATCCCGTCTAGCCCCTGACTTGGCCCCATGGCGCCTAGACAAGGCTGATTGAGGGTTACAGGACTGCCATCTTGAGCCAAGCCACCAAGCCATGGGAACTTCAGGGTGGTGCCCCCCTTTCTGAGTGCTCAAGTTCCCAGCTCTAAGGAGCTGGGCTCTTCCTGCTGTGTTCAGCTCCCAGCCACTGGCCCCAGTGACACCAGCCGCTGGGCCAGAGCTAAAAAGTCATGCTTCTGAGGAATAGCAGGAAATTAGCACTTGGCTGGGCTGCCCCACCGTTGCTGTTCCTCACACCTCGCTGGGTAATTTCTACAAGACCAAAGCCTGAGCCTAATGGGCCACCGGCTTCCAGCCCGGTGGACAATCAGGGAAGGCAGCTCCCAGGGTCTCCCACAGGCGAAGGGGCTCTGCGCTCTGCTAAAAGGATGGGGCTTACAGTTGTCAGGAGAGAAGGACACTGAAAGCTGGGGATCCCACAGCTGTTGGGAGAGAAGGAGCAAGTTAGAGTGCTCTGCTGAGCCTGAAAAGCGGGAAGACGTTCTCTGTGGCGATGGAAAAAGGAGTCATCTCTATTAGTGACCTGAGTGCCAAAGAGCCATGTCTGGGCTCGGCACACAGCAAGTGATGAAGCCTCCAGCATGTACAGACATCCAAGCAGCCCCACCAAGAACAGCTCTGTGTACCATGCCCTGTTCTTGGGCCCACTGCCGTCCACCCTCGAGCCACCCGGTGACGAACACCAGCCATCGCCACCGCATGGGCTGGCACCCCACCAGTCCGCTGTCATCACCCACCCCTCTTCCTGGGGTCGGTCTGTCTGCTCAGATGGGGAGCTGGATGGCTGGGCTGGCCGCCAGCTCTGCGTTTCCTGCCGGCCCCAGTGCACCATGATTGCTCACCAAAAGCTGACTGAATGGTCTGAACTTTCTCCAGCTTTGTTTCCCAGCAACTTCCACTTCCTGGGTGGGCGGAATGGTGACTTCTGCTCCATCCTACAAGGAAGGCAAGATGGCCTGGTGGTTGAGGCATAGCTCTAGAAACAAACAAGTATGCCTGAACACTAACCAAACCTCCAGCTCTATCATTTGCTATCTGGGTAGGCTTTGGGCAAGGTATCTTGACTTCTCTGAACCTCAGTTTTCTGTTCTGTAGAAAGAAGGTAATTATGGTACCTGTCCTGAAGAGCTGCTTTAAGAATTCAGTAAGGTAGCACACAATAAGAGAGAGAGAGAGAGAGTGTGTGTGTGTGTAAGTGCTGAGTGTAGTGGTAGTGGCTGACACACAGTAGGTCACAGAGAGAGAGAGAGTGTGTGTGTGTGTGTGTAAGTGCTGAGTGTAGTGGTAGTGGCTGACACACAGTAGGTCACAGAGAGAGAGAGAGTGTGTGTGTGTGTGTGTGTGTAAGTGCTGAGTGTAGTGGTAGTGGCTGACACACAGTAGGTCACCAGTAGCCTAACTTCAAGATTGGGTCCCAAGAGGAGATGAGCTTGGGCATTGTCCTGGAGGAAGCCCTAAACTTGATATGTTTACAGTCTTGTTGGAAGCACCCACTTTGCTTTCTCTACATCCCGCCAGACATTCTCCTTTCCCCCTGTCCCACCCTGGGCCAAGGAACCCAATCATTCCTTCATTCACTCATTCACACATTCATTCATTCAATATCCAACAAATATTTATAGATAGATTATTCTAATCCATGGCCTGTGCTATGAGCTGGGAGATAGGTAAACAGGTCAAGATTCCTACTTACATTAAAATCATGGCCTAATGTGAAGGGGGCTGGGTGCTTTATCAGTGCTAGGGTAAGGGGCACACAGAACACCCTGGTCTAAGGAATGGCTTCCTGGAGGTGGACTTGTATAAAAGAGTGTCCCAGGCAGAGGAAAACAGCTCCGGCCAAGGCCTGGGTGGGAGAAGACATGCAGGCTGTGGGTGATGAGAGTGTCCCGAGTTGAAGTGGAGTTATAGGCAATGGTGCACCACACAGGCTGGAGTTCGTTCTCCTTCCTGGGAGCTCTCCCTGCTGAGATGGTCCTGCTACTTTTCCTTCTTAGCCTCCACAAGGAGACCTGTCCTGAGCCCCTGCCTGGTTGCTGGGGAAAGGAAGGAGAGAGGGTGAGACCCAGGAGAGGAGTTTGCACCTTGGGAGGGCCTGAGATGGAAAGAAACCAGGAAGGGCGATTCCTCAGCTGGAGATAATATCTACACTACAGTAACCAGCACCACTGAGGCATTCACTCCATTTTCTTGTTCAGTCCTCATAACAGCATTACAAGGAGATACTCTTATTAGTTCCATTTTGCAAATGACAAGACTAACACACTGAGAGTTTCAGTAACATGCTTCACACCTACAGAATATGGGCCTGGTGTCAGTCCCCAGAGCCTGTGCTCTTAACCCCCAGGCGACCCTGGATATGGGCAGCACAGGGGTGAGGGTAGGGACCAGAGACAGGAGGGCAGTGGAGGGAATGGTTCTTGGGGTGACTCCCCTTGGCCTCTGGACCAGCCAGTCTCCTAGACACAGACCAGGGAGCAAGTGCCTGCCTGAGCCTGACAGGACAAAGTCCCCCATTCAGAGCTCGATGATCTCCTCTCCCAGCTGCTCTGCTCCTTGCAAAGCATTTTCCCTTAATAGCCTCCCATTCTACAGGATGGCTGCAGCCCGCATCTGTGAAAACCAGGCCACAGCAACTCCTCCTACCAGGCCAGCAGGGCTGCCAGGGCCGTGGTCACCGTGTCTTGAGCTTCTCCTTGTCCCTCCAAGTCAGGAAACTTCCAAGCCCCTTCCGCTATACCTGCTATTTCCAGGACTCTGAGCTGCTTTCCCTCAGATCAGCCTGTCCTTATTAACTTTTCTCTGCACAGTGATGTTCAGGGTGAGGTCAGAGAGCAGGAGGATGGGTAGAACTCCCGAGTTCTCATCCCCCCTTTGCCTCTAACCTTGGAAAAGTCACTTCACCTCTTTGGGCCTCCCGTTTCCTTAACTGTAGAATAAGAAGAGAGCCCAGCCTGAATTCAGAAGCCCAGATTTGAATCCTGGATCTACCACTGATGAGGTTTGACCTTTGACATGCTTCTCTGAACCTCAGTTTCCTCTTCTATATAAACAAATCGACCCACCAACTGAGAGGATTCAGAGATAACCCATGTGAGGCACTTAGTATAGTGCCTGGCTCACAGTAAACAATCAATAAATGTTAGCTGTAATTATTGTTATTACCATTATCATAATTAGTGTTTCTCAAGCTTTTTAGCTAGAGACTTTTTTTTATGTCCAAATGCAAATTTTTAAGCAGAACCCCAATACCGTATGTAAAGGTGACGTGCTAGGGGAGAGCTTGCCACCCCTTTTGCCAGCTCCTCCCAGCGCTGACGCACAGAGGCCTCCTGTTTTGACCAGTAAGTCCAGACCGAGCTGATTACCAGACCATCCTGGGAGGATTTCAAAACCAATATCCCAAGCCCCACCCCTATATTCTCTTCCAGGAAGTCTAGGGTAAGCCCAGAGAGTAGAGCTTATAGAATCATCCAGGTGGTTCTAATGATCTCCCAGGTTGGGGCACCATTAAGGACCTTTCTGGATCTGACACCAGGACTTTGAGTACAAGGGCCTCCTTCCCTATGGTCCTTTCTTAGGCTGAGAAATAGTCCACGCAGGCCCAGTGGGTTCTAGCTGTTTCCATGCCCTCTCAGCTGGCCTTCCATCCGGGTTCCCTTCTGCGAGTTCTTTCTCTCAGAGTCCTGATCGAAAGGAAACACGGAGGAAATGCTCCTTGACTTCCCTCCAAGCCCAGCCCACAGCCACCAGGTTTCTGCTCCTCCTTTCCAGGCCGATCTGTCTTGAGGGCTTCCCATGTGCCGGCACTGTGCCAAGTACCTTACATTTACCATCTTGCTAAGTCCTCACGAAGGCCTGTGAGGTATGAATTATCATCATCCCTGCCTGACAGATGAGAAAACAGAAGCAGAGAGAGGTGAGGCAACTTGATCAAAGCCACACAGCTGTAAATAGTCAAGATAAAATTCTACCCTAAGCCTGCCTGACCCCGTAACTCATGCTCTTACCTGTTCTGCTGATGTTCTCTCCTCTGTTCCCTCAACTCCTAACCTTACTCTATCAGCCTCTACTCCCTGCCTCCCACATCCCCAGGAACCTGCGAAAGTTTCTCCCAAGGAGCATGTCTTCAGACCACAACTCCAATGGCAGGCAAGAAGCACCACAGCAGGGGCTGACCTAACTGGCATCTGAAAACACCTTGGGTCTCAAATAGGGCTAGAGAGGCCAGGCACTTGCCTGGGAGATGAGAGATGAATGGGTGAATCCAGCCATCCAGCTAGTCTCTCCTAAGTGGATCTTCCATCTGCCATCCAGACACCAGGTCAGCCTGCATTTACCAGCCCTGGTCGTCCATCAGTCTTCCTTCTGACATCAGAGGCACCCGATGGTTCCTCACTTGCCATGTTGCTCATCAATTGGTCAATCCATCTTTACAAACCAAGGGCCTTGGTTTGTGAGATTCCTGGGTGGAGATCCCTGATCTCAGTGAGAACAGACCTAGCCACTGTTTCCACAGACTTCATAATCGGACACCCACAGAGCCAGCATCCATCTAGCAGCACCCCGAGGTCATGTGGCAGAACAAAGTCTCCCTTACTGCCCCTACCATCACCTCATCTCCACTGGGCTTAGCTTCCCCCGCTGCTGGGGACCTTTCCCTTTGTGACCTGTCTTGGTAATTTGGAAGGTGATTAACAGCAATCATGCTTGCGTTTGACATCCAGGCACAGTCGCTAAATTGAGGCTCACAAAGCCTCCTTGACATCCAATATGTTATATGCTTTTCCCCTTAATTAGGAGCTAAAGTGGATAAATATGAAGTTGCCATGGCAACAGCCTCCCGGGTTGGTGGCTCAGTTTCCGTCGGCTGGCTGGCTGACATGTTGGCTGACGGACCAAACCGGCTCCTGGGAAGGGTGGGATGGAGCTCTCTCCCACTTTCCTGCAACATACCCTCCTAGCCCCAGTTCCAGTTACTCTCCCCATCACTGCTCATCAGACTTCACAGAGCCTGATAATGCCCCACCTGGTCCATAGATCTCAGTTGGTCTAACTCCCTCATGGAATAGCTAGAGAAACTGAGGAGGTTGGTTGCTGCCCAAGGAGTGAGAAGCAGTCAAGATCTAACACCCACATCTCCTGACTTCCAGACTAGAGTCAATAGTGGTTCTTAATTGTCTGGAGGACCTAGATCCCTTGAAGAATCTGTTGAAAGCTATGGATTTTGCAACATAGGCCAGAGAGCCACACAGTGGGGTTCCGACCTAGGACTGCAGTGAATCTGCTTTTAAAATTTCATTAACAATTGAGCACTTACTGTGTGCATTTTCTCACATGGTCTAAATTAATCCACAGCAATCCTATAAGGTAGGTACCATAATTATCCCAATTTTACAGAGTTTCAGAGAGGTTCAGTCATTTTCTCTACGTCACACAGCTAGCAGGTGGAGGAGTCAGGATTTGGACCCAGGTCTGTCCGTGGACTGCAAAATCCAAGCTCTAACCACTACACTCTACTGCCACCTGGACGGCCTTTCTCTGACCCATAAGTAATGACTATAGCAGCTATGGGGTTTCAGCCAAGGAGTCCTTCTCTTGCCTAGGGAAGTGAGGACACTCTGAAGAACTCCTCCCTCTCTTCTTCTAGCTCTACAAAAGGATGGGTGGAGGAGAGTCTCTCGGCTCTTGTCTCATACAAGTCACCTATTGAGGAAGGGCCAGCCCCAAACACTGCTAATAGAGGTCAAGACGTTTATATCTTGAAGGAAGAAGCCAGGGTTCCATTCAAAGAACCTACAAAAGAAAGCACCTCAGAGCTACCAAAGTCCTATTTTTGGGAGACCAAACTGGGTCTTCTTCCTTTCCCACCTTCTCCTTCTTTGCCAAAGAGACCGACTGCAGAGCCCTGTGTTTGGGCAGGGAAAGGAGGCAACACTCCCTCCCCAGCCCCCAGCCCAGAGCATGTCCCCTTGCTTGGAGATCCATCAGGCCCAGGTCTTGCTGGCAGGTGGGAGGGGAGCCATGCCTGCCTCCCTGAGGAGCTGGGACTCAGGGCTCCTCCAGCACCCCCGCACCACGTGGCGTGGGTGCTGGCAGCGGGAGCTGGGGCTGGTGGCTTGGCCCCCGAACTTCCTTTCCTTCCAGTTCTGGCTAAAAATAGAGACGGCAAGGACGCATCTCATTCTGTCAGACAGTGTAGGGGGACGCCTGTGCAGACATAGGCCCCCTTCTTTCTGAGCATGTGAGATCCAGCCCCCAGTTCTCCCTACATACGCCCCTGCCTCACAGCCTGCCTCTGTAGCAGCACACTTTGCCCAGGATCCAGGGTTAGGGCAGGGGATCTGCCGCTTTCCCCAGTCTCAGCGAACATGCTCATTGGTCTCTGACTTAAGGGAGGGGTCTGGGTCAGGGCTGCAGCCCAGAGGAGTGGAAGGCCTGCCTTCATGGGTTTCCTCTCCCTCTCCCTTCAAGCCACGCAGCATGGGTGGGAAAAGGCTGTCAGGATTGGGCCTCTTCATACCTTTCAGTACTGGAATTAGGTACAGAAGTCTAGGCAGCCTAGTGAGTGAGAGAGAGCATGTGCTCTAAGGATGTCATGTATCTTGCACTTCTCAGGGAATATGACTGTCAAGCCCCAGGGTTCCTCCTGCCTCTTGGCTTCCTGCAGGTTCTCTCCCCAGGTGATTGAGAGAAACCACCAGTCTCCTGTTTGGGTGCTGGGTTCCTATAGGCAGCCCCACCCATCAGAGAGGCTCAGGTGGGGTCTACAGTAGGGGTGATGGAGGAGTCTGGAATCATCTGCTGTCCCCCTCTACCCAGTTCCCCACACCCAGTTGCCCAGTTCAGAGTTCTGCTCAGGGAGAATGCAGCCTCTCTGCAGAGTCCCTTTTTGAGATCAAAACATACACACACACGCACACCCCTTCCTGGACACAGGGTGATTTATAAGACTATGCCAGGTCCTGAAGGCAAGAAAAGCTGGAGAGGTGGGGCTAAGCTGTGGGCGGGCACAAAAATGGTACATCTACCATGGCACCTTGTCACTCAAGGGAATGGTTTCTTCCTGGGGCAGAAGCCAAGCTCCAGACCTCTTCTGATTCACCCCCACCCAATCCAATCCAGGCACACAAGACTCTAAACACATACTGGTTTAATCGCACAGGAGGTGGTGAGAAGCAGGAGAGAAGAAGCAGTTTGTTGTTTATTGCTAGTGCCTGGAACAGTGCCTAGCACATAGTAGGTACTTGGAAACCTTTGTTAAGTGAGTGAATAAAAGAATGAATAAATGAAGGAATGAGATGCAGGCATCAGCAAAGACAGGAAGGAAATCATTAAACCCATCATTATGGTACTTTTGCCATGGGGCTGGACTGGGAAATTAGAGCCAAGGGTAGGCTAATAATTTGGTCCTCTTCAAACCAACCCTCTTTCAATATTTGTTCAATATTTATTTGGAAGAGAGGCTGTGCAGGGACTGTGCAGAGAGGGGGATCCGCTCGCAGCCCTCAGCCTCTCCTCCACCTGCTGAACAATTCACTGCTGGCCCTAACCTCACTGAGCTTCACCAAAACTCTTTGGTTCTCCAGGACCCTCCCCTGTCAGAAGGGAAGGGAGTTTAACGTACAGTTGTAGCCCGACTGCTCTTGGGGATCTCACCTTTGTACCTAGCAGCTTATAGAAGTGTTCCTGCCAACACCCCCCACCCCCACAGCAGCTTGCGCCTGGTAAATCCTCTTTTCTCCAACTCATTAGGTGACCAGCGAAGCTTTAGTACCCCTTAGAGATGAGTGTCCCTGACAGCCGCCTGGTGGGCCCCCCTCCATTAGGCCTCTTCTCCAAGTAACTACGGAGGGGAAAGGCATGGAGGGGGATTTCCTCAGTGCCTGCCTCAGCTCCTGGCCACCCCACCACCATATTTAGGAGGAAAGGTCAGGAGGGGGAGGGGGAGTGTGTGCAGGGGTCAAACCCCATTGCTTCTAGTTCAGAGCAGGTGAGAGGAGAGTGACCAACTGGCTGCCAGAAAGAACTCCCACTTCCTCCCAGTGAGCTCTAGATCAGGCCTATAGCTCTTGGTCCCCAGTCTTCGGGGAACATCCTGAGCCCCATGAGTAGCAGCCAGCCTGAGGTAGAAGGCATCAGAGCTGCTGAAGTAATACTGTCTGACTTCCATTCCCTGGGGATGCCCAGAGAAACCAGATGTCTGGCCAATGAGGCGCTCACCAGAGCAAAGTCTTTAAGTAAATATATAGTCACTTCCGTTTCCTCCACGCTGCTTGCCTCACCCTCCCCTGCTTTCTGCATGCAGGCCCCAACTCCCACCTCAGCCCACTGGCCTCCTGCACCCACAGCCTCCCTGCAGCTAACTTCCCATCTCCCACCCCACAACCAGCCTCTCCATCCCCTCCTCAGCCCCTTACCACCT
The DNA here is from genome assembly GCA_004027835.1 of Alouatta palliata. Classification (NCBI taxonomy): domain Eukaryota; kingdom Metazoa; phylum Chordata; class Mammalia; order Primates; family Atelidae; genus Alouatta; species Alouatta palliata. The sequence goes on along the minus strand of PVKV010010374.1, from coordinate 3,319 downwards.
GAGCAGCCATAAAATGAAACCTCTGAGCACCTGTACAGATGAATAAATAATAAAAACATAAACACTATTTCTTGAGCATTCACTGTGTGCCAGGCACTAGGCTAAATACTCTGCTTTTGTTGTTGTTGAGACGGAGTTTCACTCTTGTTGCTCAGGCTGGAGTGCAATGGCATGATCTCGGCTCACTGCAACCTCTGCCTCCCAGGTTCAAGCAATTCTCCTGCCTCGGCCTCCCAAGTAGCTGGGATCACAGGCATGTGCCACCACACCCTGCTGATTTTTTATTTTTAGTAGAGTTAGAGTTTCTCTATGTTGGTCAGGCTGGTCTCGAGCTCCCAACCTCAGGTGATCCACCTGCTTCGGCCTCTCAAAGTGCTGGGATTACAGGTGTGAGCCACTGTGCCTGGCTCTAAATACTTCCTTATGGGCATTATCTCATTTACTCCTCATATATCCCCTGTCCCCTGAGATATAGGTACCATAGGCTATTCAGGGCAAGGCTCTTAGGTCAGACAGAGTCTCAGCCTCCCCACTTACCAGCCGTGTGACCATAGGAAAAGCACTTAACCTCTCTGAGCCTGGTTCCTCATCGGCAAAATGGGGAGATTAAGAATACCTACCTTATAATGTTGTATGAAGACATAAAGAAATAAAGCCTGGACATGGTGGCTTAGGCCGGACATGGTGGCTTACGCCCTTAATCTCAGCATTTTGGGAGGTTGAGACAGGCAGGTCACTTGAGCCCAGGAGTTCGAGACCAGCCTGGGTAACATGGCAAAACCCCATGGTGCCTGTAGTCCCAGCTACTGGTGGGGTAGGTGGTGTGCTGAGGTGGGAGGATCACCTGAGTCGGGGAGGTCTAGGCTGCATTGAGTCTTGATCTTGCCACTATACTCCAGCCTGAGCAACAGTGCCAGTCCTTGTCTCAAAAAAAGAAAAAGAAAAAGAAAAAGAAAGTTCTTAGCACAGTGCCTGGCACAAAGGCTGGTTCATGCCGGCTGTTATCACTATTATTATCCTCTTTTTAGACGAGAAACCAGGGAGGTTGTCGTATGCCAGCGTCACATGTGGCTAGAACATAGCAACGTCAGGATTCTAACCAAGGCCTCGCTAGTCCTGTCTGAGGGGCTGCAGGCTGGGGCCAAGGTAGATATTCTCTCCCTCCCTGGCTCCCTCCTCCCCTCCAGGGTCACAGGTTTCTCTTTTTCCTTCCTTGCCTGTGGAAAGGAAACCTCGTGGCTCCCTAGTGACAGCCAACATCCCACAATGCTCTCGGGAATGTGTGCACAGGCCCACCTGCCAGGCCCAGAGGAATTCAGGCTTTAGATTTGAAAGGTAATTCAATCCCCCTGTGCTTCCTCCCCTCCCCCGCAGCGCTGGGTGTTGGCGACAAAGACCCAGTTTCAGAGGAATAAGCCCGAAAGTGCAGAGCCGAAGGCACGCGCTCAGCCTGCTCACAGGCAGCCCCTTGGTTGTAGGCACACGCTCCACACCTTGCAGCAGTTACTGGAGACATAGCCCACCCCTGTGCAGCAGTCACCCACCCCTAACCCGCCCACCCCTGGCCTCTCAAACCTACGGGCTCTCTGTCCCTCTACCTTGCCCAATGCTGAGGAAGCTCTCCCTTCCCTACCCATTCATTTCTCTTCCTTCCAGGCCCCAGAGGCTACTTCTTGGAGTGAGCACTCCGTGACTGCCCCTTCACCTACAGTGGGGGCAGTCCCCTGCAACCCCACACCCCCACCTGTTTCTTTCCACCATTGGCTCAGCTCGGCCCAGGCTCTCAGATTGGTGCCCAGCACTTGGGACTGAGGCAGGAGGAAGCCTGGAGCTGCTCAGCGCTCCTGTTTAATTAATAATGGGTAATAAGTCAACATGTAATTAGCGGATGAGGGCATGTGGCTGTGCTCCTCGGGCTCTGCCCTGGGGAAGTGAGCTGGAGCCTGGCCACACATGCCCCTGCACTGCCCAGGTCCTCACCAGATCAGTCCGTCGTTTCCCTTTGCTTACGCTGGGTCCTGCCGCCAGGTCTCTCACCTGTGGTCCCCCCTTTATTCAGCCTTCAGGGTCTTCCCCACTTACTCCCACCATGATTTCCTCCCTGCCTTCCACACTGGGTGGAAGGAGTCCATTCCCTTCAGTCCTAGGGATCCCAATGTGTCTCTGGGTATCACAACTTCCTGAGGGGCCAGGCCAGTCCCCGACTCCCTTGAGTACAAGAAGTCCCTAGAAGGAATCCACAGCAAGTCAAGCCCCACACCTCTCCTGCTGATGCCACTTGGCTCCTGTGCTCTGTCCTCTCTGTCCTCCTCCATTGACATTCCCCCCTTCTCTCCCACTCAGCAGGGACCCAGTGAGAGCACTCCAGGCACCTCCCCGTCCCAGCCAGTGGCCTGTCCTCTTCCTGTCCTCTTCCCTGCTCCAGCTCCTAGAAAAGCCTGTTGGGTGATGGAAGGTAGCTCCCTTCCCGGCCCTGCACACTCCACTGCCCACTGGAGAGAATGTGTTGCCCTCCAGTGGCAATGGCTGGCAGCAGCCTAGGGAGGAAAGGGTGTCCAGGCTTCTTGGAGTCTCAGGTTCAGTCCATCTGGGGATGGGAGGTGGGGAGAGAGAGCACGACACCTGTCAACTCACCTTTGTTGACTCACCACTTGCAGGCTGGGTTGCTGACTACATTTCCCAGCAGCCTAGTTAGCTCTTACCCTGTTACTCTGGCCCTGTGGACCTATGCTATCAAGTTCACCTCTGACCCCTTTCCCTAAAGTATCAATGAATTAGTAAATGGCAATAAACATGATCAACACTCCTGGGTGCCAGGCAAAGGGATCTGCAAGCTTTGGCCTACTCAGTCCACACAGCAATCCCGAGACAGGAGCAGTTGTCAATGCCATTTTACAGATGAGGAAACAGTTGCAGTGAAAACAGCCAGGAAGCATTGAGCTAAGATTCTGACCCTACAGCCGGGCTCTTCCCCAGAAGATATTTGGCCTAGGGTTATTGGTGGAAGGCTGTAAGGAGGTGAGAGGGGGGTTAGGGATGGGAAAGGGGTGTGGTACATGCAGGGATACGAGGGGAGTGCTGGCGGGTGTGGGAGTGTCAGGAGCAGGAGAAGATTCCAAAGAGTGACGGAGGGGGCACATGAAGTGTGGGGGAGGTGTCTGAGAGGTGGGGGAGTGTCAGACATGTGAACAGGTGTAGAAGGTAGAGTGGATGGGGTGATGGTGTTCGCAGAGCAGGTGAGGGGTCAAAGGGCAGGGCGAGGATAAAGTAGGAGGGGAGGGGAGTGTCAGGTGTGTGGGGTGTGTGAGGGAGAGGTGGA
>PVKV010010373.1:16589-76115 GCA_004027835.1 Alouatta palliata | reverse complement strand
TGGGGTTTGTTGAGCTGCTTGTTTCTGTAGATTAATGCTTTTCATCAAATTTGGGAAGTTTTTGGCCATTATTTCTTTAAATATTTTGCAGTCCCTTTTCTCCTTTGGGACTATCATTATAGATAAGTTTTTTCTTTCCTTTTTTTTTTTTTTTTTTTTCTGAGATGGAGTCTTGCTTTGTCACCTAGGCTGGAGTACAGTGGTGTGATCTTGGCTCTCTGCAACCTCTTCCTCCTGGGTTCAAACAATCCTCCTGCCTCAGCCTCCCAAGTAGCTGGGATTACAGGTGCCTGCCACCACACCTGGCTAATTTTTGTATTTTTAGTAGAGACAGAGTTTTACCATGTTGACCAGGCTGGTCTAGAACTTCGGACCTTGTGATCCACCTGCCTCAGCCTCCCAAAGTGCTGGGATTACAGGCGTGAGCCACCAGGCCCGGCCATAGATAAGTTTTTTATATGATAATGTGTCATAGATCTCTGAGGAGCTGTCCATTTCTCTCTTTTTTTTTTTTTTTTGGCCAGTTGTTTTATGTTCTGTTTGAATGATTTATATTTATTTATCTTCAAGGTTACTGATTCTTGTCATCTTAAATTGTCTGTGGTTTCCCTTTAGTGGATTGATGATTTTGATTACTGAATTTTTAACTACAGAATTTCCACATTTCTTTTTTATAATTCTTATATTTTATTTGAAATTCCCTATTTACTGAGAAATTATTATACTTTTTTTTTTTTTTTTGGTGGAGGAGATGCAGTGTCTCTCTGTCACTAAGGCTGGAGTGCAGTGGCATGATCTTGGCTCACTGCAACCTCCACCTCCTAGGTTCAAGCGATTCTACTGCCTCAGCCTCCCAAGTAGCTAGGACTATAGGTGTGTGCCACCACACCTGACTAATTTTTGTATTTTTAGTAGAGACATGGTTTCACCATGTTGGCCAGGCTGGTCTCGAACTCCTGACTTCAAGTGATCTGCCTGCCTTGGCCTCCCAAAGTGCTGAAATTACAGGTGTGAGCCACCATGCCTGGTCCGTACTTTCCTTTAATTCTTTTTTACTTAATTTTTTTTAAGAGACGGGGTCTTACCATGTTGCCTAGGCTGGTGTTGAACTCCTGGGCTCAGGCAGTCGTTCTGCCTCAGTCTCCAGAAGTGCTGGGGTTATAGGTGTGAGCTACCACACCTGGCCTCCTTTAATTCTTTAAACATGGATTCCTTTAGTTCTTTGAACATATTTGTAGTAGCTGATTTGAACTTTTCATCTGCTATATTTAACATCTGGGAACACTCAGAGATTCTTTTGACTGCCTTTTTTCCTAATTGAGTTATATGTTCTTGTTTCTTTGCATATCTCAATCATTTTTTGTTAAAAGCGGTGTATTTAGATAATACATTTTTGCAATGTTGGATTTTTTTCAAGAGACAGGGTCTTGCCCTGTTGCCCAGGCTGAAATACAGTGGCACAGTAATAGCTCACTGCAACCTGGAACTTCTGGGCTCAAGCAATTGTCCTACCTCAATCTCCTGAGTAGCTAAGACTACAGCTGCATACCACCACACTTGGCTAAGGCTTTAATTTTTTTTGTTTTTATTTTAGAGAAAGGGTCTTGCTATGTTGACCAGGCTGGTCTTGAACTCCTGGCCTCAAGCAATCTCCCACCTCAGCTTCCCAAAGCATTGGGATTACAGGCGTGAGCCACTGCACCTGGCCATGGATTTTGATTTTCTTACCTTGAAAGTTGTTTTTGTTTTGCTTGTTTAGTAACTTCCTTGGACTAAATCTGTGAAGTCTCCTCTATAATATTCAGCTGCTGATGCCTCTTTTCGGTTTTTATTTTCATTTTTAAACTTGGCTGTCTTGGGATCTCTGCCTCCATAATTTAGGGATCAGCCAGATTGGTAAGAGATTATAGTTAGACACGTCAAGGCAGTAAACTTTCTGCTCTCTACTAATGGATCTATATGTGAGCTGGAAGTGCATTCATACTTCAGGCTATTTTCAGTTCTTCTTGGCTTTTGCTCTCTTCCAGATTCTCTTGAAATCTCTTGTATGTGCAGCTTCTGATGGCCAGGGATATATGGGTGGCTTGAGCATGTTCCCATCTCTTATATGCATGTGTGTAGTCTAGAGTCAACCCGGGATTTGGGGAGAGATTTTCTTACGGCTTCTTACGGCTGTCTCACCTTCTACAGCTCCCTGTTATATCCCTAGTCTAGTCCACCAGTCTGCCGCTAGCCTTCCCTGTTTGACTTGATAACTGACAGCACTGCAAATCCAATGAGTCTCTCAAGCAGCAGCAGTGGCCTGTTTAAACCATCCTACCCACAGAGCTGAGGTTATTGGGAGGGGCAAGAGACTGGTAGCAGCTCAAAACTGAAAACCACTGTTTCTAACTGAACTTCAGTCACTAAATAAATAAATGCTCTCAGTTTGTTTTATGCCTTTGGTTGAATTTCAGAGCACTGAAATGGGCTCATCTAGCTGTATTGAAAGATAATTTGTTAACCTTTTTATACTGTCATGTTAAATGTGAGAAGTCTTGACAATATTTTTTAATACAGTGTTTATAATACATTTTTTAAAAAGAAAATCAAGGCTGAGTGTGGTAGCTCATGCCTATAATCCCAGCACTTTGGGAGGCCAAGGTGGGCGGATCACGAGGTCAGGAGTTCGAGATCAGCCTGGCCAACAAAGTGAAACCCTGTCTCTACTAAAGTTACAAAAATTAGTTGGGCATGGTTGTACATACCTGTAGTCCCAGCTACTTGGGAGGCTGAGGCAGGAGAATCCCTTGAACCCAGGAGGCGGGGGTTGTGGTGAGCCAAGATTACACCACTGCACTCCAGCCTGGGCAACAGGCTGAAGAAATAATGGCCAAAAACTTCCCAAATCTGATGAAAAGCATTAATCTACAGAAACAAGCAGCTCAACAAACCCCAAGTAAAATTTAAAAGACATTCACACCTATATACATTATAGTGTAGTCAAACTGTAGAAAGACAAAAGGAAATCTCTAAAGCAGCAAGAGAAAAAATGAATCATCGTGTACAGCAGGGAGCAACCCACTGTTCTATAAGGGACAGATAGTAAATATTTGGCCAGGCGCAGTGGCTCACACCTGTAATCCCGGCACTTTGAGTCCGAGGAGGGCAGACTACTTGAGGCCAGGAGTCTGTGACCAGCCTGGCCAACATGGTGACACTCCATCTCAAAAAAAAAAAGAAAGAAAGAAAGAAATTCAAGTCATTATAGGGTCCCTAAAACATTTCTGAGGAATATAGTTAGAAAAACTGCTGGATTAGTAGATGTCTCAATACTTTTTGAACTTTTCCGTTTCTGTATTTCCCTGACTCTTCTAAAAAACAGAAAACCGGGAAGCTGTTCTCCTACCCTTGCAGTATAAAATTACAGGATTTTGAGTTGTGTATGGAGTTTTATCTGAGGAAAATATGATTCTAAAGAATGATATATTTTCCTGACGTTTCCTCATGGCTAAAATAAAATAGGAACCAGAGACCTTTTTGTGTAAGCTTTTAATTTAAGTATAATGTGTACAGAAAGGTATATAAATTATAAATACACAGCTTGATGAATTTTTATACAGTAAGTACACTTACATATCCAGCACTATACCACCCTCCCAGAAACAATCCTAAGTAATTTTTGTCCTTGTCACAATTCTGATATGACAGTTTGGCCTTTGTGTATGTGTATTTAATATTATGTATGTAAATGGATCATACAATGTATACTTTTTGTTGTCTGGCTCTTTTGGCTTTGTAGGTTTGTAAGATTCATCCAGGTTGTATGTAGCAACATTTCTTTGTTATGTAGTGGCTGTTACATAACCACATATGATTTTCTGTTATCTTGAGCAGGAAAAGATTAACTCAGCAGGGCCGAGTTGCTCAAATTTTTCATTTTCCTGGGGGGACTGTTTTCTGTGACTGGTCCTCAACGGGCCAGAATTGAGCTCCTGGAACATTCTGCATTTTGTGTGACTGAATCTTTGAACTTTGCTTTTCTAGTTTGTGCAAACATGATTTATGGTGAACACCTCCTTTCCTTCTCATGAACTAGAGCTCTGGTAACTGGTTATTCATTAGTGCCCTTCAAGATCACTGACCACTAAAAACCCTGGACGCCTAGGCTTTTGTGAGCTTCCATAGTAGACAACACTTTGCATGATGTTGTTACAGTTTCTCTTTTTCTTTTCTTTTCCTTCTTTCTTTTTCTTTTTTTTTTTTTTTTTTTAATTTCCGAGACAGAGCCTGGCTCTTGCCCAGGCTGGAGTGCAGTTGCGCTGTCTGGGCTTACTGTAGCCTCTGCCTCGTGGGTTCAAGTGATTCTCCTGCCTCAGCCTCTTGAGTAGGGCACCACCATTCCTGGCTAGTTTTTGTATTTTTAGTAGAGACGGGGTCTTGCTGTGTTGGTCAGACTGGTCTCAAACTCCTGGCCTCAAGTGATTCACCTGCTTCAGACTCTCAAAGTGCTGGGATTATAGGGTTGAGCCACCATGCCTGACCATTGTTCTTTATTGCTGGAGGAATTAAATGCTTTATGTGTGACTCCACTGGGAAAGGACTCTTAGAAGCATGCACCTGGCTTCCTCCAGACTTTGCCTGATGTCCCTTTTCCCTTTGCTGATTTTGCTTTGTGTCCTTTTTCTGTAATAAACTATAAATATGACAGTTTCAGAGTCCTTGAATCCTCTTAGCAAATTGCTGAACTTAGAGATGGTCTTGGAGTCTATTGACACAAATCTATTCTGGTATTGGACATTTGGGTTTCCAGTTCTTGCCTATTAAAAATATTGCTGTTATAATATTTCTTGTATATATCTTTTGGTGAACATGTGTACATGTTTCTTGAACTGTATATCTGGGAGTAAAAATGCAGGGTTGTGTTCAATGTCAGTATGTAGTGCTAAAAGTTTTTCAGAGTGGGTTAACAATTTACTCTTCAACCAGGCAGGCTTCATATCTTCATCAGCAATTTGAATTTCATTCTGGTGGGTATATTATGGTCTTAATTTACGTATCCCTAATGACCAGTGAAGTTAACCTCTTTACGTATAACATATTTATTGGCCATATGAATATCTTTTTGTTAAGTGTCAGTTGAAATGTTTCATCAATTTTTTAAAAACTGAGTTGTATTCCTTTTTCTTATTATTTGTAGAAGTTCTTTATATATTCTGGGTATAATTTTTTTTCATGTGTATGTGTGTGTCTATACGTGTACATGTACTTATTGCTGATATCTTTTCCTTATTCTTAGATTGCCTTTTTTTTCCCCTTGGGTTGGAGTCTTGCTCTGTCACCCAGGTTGGAGTGCTGTTGGACGATACTGGCTCACTGCAACCTCTGCCTGCTGGGTTCAAGCAATTCTTCTGCCTCAGCCTCCCAAGTAGCTCGGAATGTAGGCATGTCCCACCACGCCCAGCTAATTTTTATATTTTTAGTAGAGACGGGGTTTCTCTATGTTGGCCAGGCTGATTTTGAACTCCTGACCTCAAGTTATCTGCCCGCCCTGGCCTCCCAAAGTGCTGGGATTACAGATGTGAGCCAGAGCACCCAGCTTTGTATTGCCTGTCTCCTCTCTTAATGCCTTTGGATTACACTAATTTTAATTGAATTTATATTTTTATGTAGTTCAATTTGTTTTTTTTTTTTTTTTATGGTTAGTCCTTTTAAAAAAATCCTGTTTAAGAAAACTTTTCCGCCACAAAGCTTTATTAGTTTATTGTTTTCATGTAGACCTATCATCTAAAAAGATCATTGTGTTTGGTTGATGGGGTCAGTCAGTATTCACTTTGGTTGCAAAAGAACGTATAGTTGAACCAGCATCATTTATTGAAAAAATTATTTTTCCCCACTCTACTATGTCACCTTCGTCATAAATAAGACAACGTCTATGTGTGGGTTTGTTTCTAAATGTTTTAGTATTCTATTGAGCTATATTTCCTTGTGCTAACACCATCCTGTGTTAACTTCTATAGTTATATATATATGTATGTATGTATGTATGTATATTATTTATTTATTTATTTTTGGGCGATGGAGTCTCACTCCATCACCCAGACTAGAGTGCAGTCGTGTGGTCTCAGCTCATTGCAACCTCTGCCTCCCGGGTTCAAGTGATTCTCCTGCCTCAGCCTCCTGAGTAGCTGGAATTACAGGTGCACACCACCACACCCAGCTAATTTTTATATGGGGTCTCACCATGTTTGACAGGCTGGTCTTGAACTCCTGACCTCGGGTGATCTGCCTGCTTCAGCCTCCCTAAGTGCTGGGATTACAGGTATGAGCCACCATGCCTGGCTGTCATACTGTCATATCTTGTATAAATTCTGTAGTGTGCTTCATTTTCCTCAAGATTGCCTTGGTCTAAACCTTTTGTGTGTGTGTGTGTGTGTGTGTGTGTGTGTGTGTGTGTGTGTGTGTGTATTAGCTCTTCAGTACCCACAAAAGAATTTGCTAAGAATTTTGATAATGATTGCATTGACTAGATTGATTGTGGAAGAACAGACATATTGTTGTCTTTTTTTTTTTTTTAATTGTTTGATTCAGTGCCTCACTCTGTCACCCAGGCTGGGGTACAGTGGCCCAATCTCAGCTCACTGCAACCTTCCACCCTCCTGGGTGGAAGTGATTCTCCTGCCTCAACCACACCTGGCTTTTTTTTTTTTTTTTTTTTTTTTTTTTTTTTTTTTAGTAGATATGGGGTTTTGCTGAGGCTGGTCTTGAACTCCTAGCCTCAAGTGAGTATCTTGTGGAGAAATACTTTGAGACTATCCAGATGTCTTGTTCCTGTTCTGTTGGCCTACTTTAGCATCCATCAGTGCTTGTCTGCAACAGTTTTTACTGTGGTTTTTGTCTAATGACATGTTTCACTATTTTGTTCAAGACCACCTTCAGCAAAACCCCATCTGTACTAAATTAGCCAGGCTTGGTGGCGCACAACTGTAATCCGAGCTACTTAGGAGGCCGAGGCAGGAGAATTGCTTGAACCCGGGAGGTAGAGGTTACAGTAAGCTGAGATCATGCCACTGCACCCCAGCCTGGGTGAAAGAGAGAGACTTTGAATCAAACAACAACAAAAAAAGATAGTCTGTTCTTCCCCAATTAATCTGTGGTCAATGCAGTCATAATCAAAATCCTTAGCAAATTATTTTGTGGGTATTGAAGAGCTGATTATAAAATATAGAGAGACATAAAAAAGGCTTAGACCAAGGCAGTCTTGAGGAAAATGAACCACACTACAGAATTAGTCAGGGATGAAATCATAGGGAGTCAGAGCTGTCTTCTTGAGTCAGTTCCTGAGTGGGGGCCACAAGATTAGATGAGCCAGTTTATCGATCTGGGTGGTGCCAGCTGAATCCATCAAGTGCAGGGTCTGCAAAATATCTCAAGCAGTGATATGAGGAGCAGTTTAGGGAGGGCCAGAATCTTGTAGCCCCCAGCTGCATGACTTCTAAACCATAATTTCTAATCGTGTGGCTAATGTTGGTCCTGCAGTGCAATCTACTCCCCAGGCAAGGAGGAGATCTGCTTTGGGAAAGGGCTATTATTGTCTTTGTTTTTAAAACTATAAACTAAGTTTCTCCCAAAGTTATTTCAGCTTATGCCCAGGAATGAACAAGGACAGGTTGGAGGTTAGAAGTAAGATTGAGTCGGTTAAGTTAGATCTTTCACACTCTCAGTCATAATTTTGCAAGGCAGTTCCAAGTTTACAGTCAGGTTGTAGCCAGTTTTCCACCTGTAGTCTAGACACCTGTGGTTACTAGAGTGTAGTTCTCTAGCCCAAGTAGAAAGCCTTATTCCGTAAAATTTAATGCAAGGTCTGGTTATAGGTACTCTTGTTCTGTGAAAGTGTGGGTACTCTAGAGTACTGATACACTCTGTGGGGTTACCATGTGGTCATAGGGCTTTGTCCACTTTGGCAGCCGTAAGAGATCTAGGGCACCATCCGTTTTGAATCTCAGCCCATTCAATTCTGCAAGTATCCCACTTAGAAGTCCCACAGTTTTCAGAGAACTATGCTTGTGATCATTGTCTTGGGGCCAAATACGTAGGTCAGCAGCTTTGAGAGGAATGCACCAGGAAGCTTACTTTGTGACCTTTTAATAACCCTTTCATTTATGACTATTTTTTCCTACTTCTCTGATTTGGGAGGTTTCTTTATGGCTTCTGGAAGATTCCTTCTCTTTCACCTTTAAGTGCTGCTTTTCTTCAGCTCTTTCAGGTTTTATTGTCAGCCTTTTCTCATCTGTTCTGTGTCATCCAGAAGCACCTAATGATTCTTGGCTTTCCAGGGATGCTGTAAATTTAATTTCATATTTTTTCTATTATATCTGTGGAAGTAGAGAAACATAGCTCTGTGTGAGTGTAGGTGTATGTTTATTTAATATCTGTAGATATTTCTAAGCTTTATTGTTACTGGAAGAGAGTTCATTTCTCAAAATTTTATAGTTACTGTTTTAAAAGTAAGAAGCAGATGTCATTTTTAAAAATTAAAATTGTTTTCTTTTAAAATGCTTCCTATTTTTTTTCCAAGCAAATGCCATTTTATGTTTAGTGTAATCCTTCTCAAGAATATTTAAAGGGGATATTTTCCTTGAGTTTTATTTATTTATTTATTTGTTTTATTATTTTGATACAAGGTCTTGTTCTGTTGCCCAGGCTGGAGTGCAGTGGCTCAGTCATAGCTCATTGCAGACTTGACTTTCCAGGCTCAAGCCAATCCTCCCACTTCAGCTTCCTCAATAGCTAGGACTACAGGTGCGCGCCACTGTGCCTGGCTAAGCTTGAGTTTTTTTTAATATAGAGATGTTAAAAATGAAAGCTTTGATCTTAGCTGAGATATTTAATATACCTTTTATTATTAGGTTTACTTTATGCTAACAGTTGTTGCCTTTTATAGCTAAATTATTTACATACTCTATTTTCATTTTTATAGTTTATCAAAAGTCTGAGTAGAATATTGCTGTTTTGTTTACAACTGCTTTATGAAGGTTAGCCTTTTAAAAAAAAATTACTGACTTGTTTTACTTTTTTCTCTAATAAGATTTCACTGTTTCCTTTTTGCAGGGAGGGTGGGTAGGAAACAGTAGAAAGGTTTTTAAAAATATGGATTGAAAATTTTTAGAGGAATTGCCTGCATGGTGGCTTGATTGCTCAGAATGGGCCCATACTGTCATTCATCCATGGATGTGGTTTTGCCAAATTAAGGTGATGGTCTCTTATTCCTAAACTGCATTACCTATACAAAGGGAATGCAAGTTTGGATCATTTTCCATGTAGAATTGTTGTAGGGGTGGTCTGAGGTCAAGAGGGTGAGATTTGAGGTGGGGGCAGGGAAAGGACCAGCACTGCTGCTCCTTTGACAGGATGAGAGAACCCTGGCGTTGGTGTTCACCAGCACTCACTCCACCCTCTTCCCACTGACAGAAACTAAGAGGAAGCCTGCGGGCAAAGGGAGTCTGAGAAATGTCCGTAGTCTCTTAGCTCTGATCTGACAGAGTATAGAAGGGAGAATGTGGGGCTGAGACACAATGGATTAATAATTGACATGATCAGATAAGCATTTTTAAAAATATGCTTTTTTGTTTTGTATTTTGTTACATTTTTGTGATGCTTGTGACAAATCAAGTTACTCAAGAGTTCTAATCTTTATATTTTTTAAAGACAATTTCTATATCTCTGACTTAAATTTATTATCTTTGGAAGATTTTTCTGAGAACTTTGATATTTCACTTGAAATATTTGGTGTCCTTCATTTGCTTTTCTTTTTCTTCAGTACAGGCAAGTAGAGTTCAAATGTCAGTAGCTGAGATGACAAACTTTTTCTAACCTTAAAAATAACGTTGTTAGAGGAAAGATTACAAATAATTTGTGAGTGGATTATAATTTCCCTTTTCTAAAGGCTTAATTTTTTAAAGAATCATTTAAGGTTTACATCAAAATTGAGAGGAAAGTACAGAGATTTCCCTTGTATCCCTTTCCCTTATGTATGCACAGCCTCTTTTACTATGGACATTCCTTTCTAGAGGGGTACATTTGTTTTATTTGATGAACTTAAATTGATGTATTGTTATCACCCAAATTCTGTAGTTTAGGGTTCATTCTTGGTATTCTATACTCTGAGTTTTGATAAATATATAATGCACATATCTATCATCATGGTATCATACAAAGCATTTTCATTGCCCTAAAAATCCTCTGTGCTCTGTCTATTCATCCCTCCCTCCTTCACAATCCCTGGCTACCACTGATCTTTTTATTGTTTCCATAGTTTTACTTTTTTCAGAATGTCACATACTTGGAATTATACAATACAATATGTAGCCTTTCCAGATTGGTTTGTTTCACTTAGCTATGTGCATTTGAGGGTCTTCTATGTCTTCTAATGTCTTGGTAGCTCATTTTTTAGTGATAGTCTGGATGTACTACAATTTATTTATTTATTTATTTATTTTGGATTTCATTGATATTTAATAATTTTTCATTGTAGGGCTCATTTATGTAGCATGCCATTAAGAGAGGCAGAAAATATTTCCTTTAACTTAAATTTGAATTTGTCTTGATGTTTGTTTGCTTTTTGTAGGTTCTACATGAAACATTTCTTCAACACACATTCCTCATGAATGGTCTCATTCAAGGTGTAAAGGTAAGAAAAACTTTTTAGGTTTGTAATGAACCAAAGCCAGGATCCTTGGTAGTTTAACTCTGAAGTTTTAGTGGGACTTTGGGAAACATATTATTTGTTCTTGAGACTGAAATCTAAATTTTTAGCTGGGTTATTACCAAAGTCACTGTAAAATACAGCACAAATACATAAGGCATAGAATAGTTTACTGGCAAAAGCAGTGTGAATACTCTATAGGCAGAACTTTATTTTTATTATTGTGTACACAACAGGTTATAAAGGGTTTAATTATTATGTAACTTTTAACTGCTCTGCTTATCAACAGAATAAAGTGGGCAGTTGCTACTGTCTTCCATTTAGGTATCTGAGGAAGAAGGAAGCCAAGCTGACAAACTGGCCATGACTTTGTGATAACTCAGCCACTTGATTTAATTAGCCTTAATTCATTATGTCAGTTTTAATATGATATATATCAAAACTGCTTTTAACTGTTTTCCTGTTTGTGCTGAGAATACTCAGCAGTGGTGCTTGTGGCTACAGCATTACTCCAAGATAACTTTGCCATAAAACATGTTGCTTTTATTAGTATTTTTGCATTGCTTTAGTATATCGACTTTGGAAACAAAAGACATCATTTTACTGATAGCATTCTTTTAAATAAATTTTTTTTGAGATGGAATCTTGGTCTGTTGCCCAGACTGGAGTGCAGTGATACGATCTTGGCTCACAGCAACTTCCACTTCCCAGGTTCAAGTGATTCTCCTGCCTTAGCCTTCCGAGTAGCTGGGATTTCAGGTGTCCGCCACTGCGCTCAGCTAATTTTTGTATTTTTAGTAGATGGGGTTTCACCATGTTGGCCATGCTGGTCTTGAACTACTGACCTCAAGTGGTCTGCCTGCCGTGGCCTCCCAAAGTGCTATAATTACAGGCATGAGCCACTGCACTGGGACAGCATTCTATTTTTAACAGTGATATTTTTAGTTACAAAATATAATAACATTCTGTCACTGAAAATATCAAATCCTAGAAAATGTAGCATTTCTACCTATGATGTTAACATTGTTCTTGAACTTAATGGCTGAAGATTCATTTGATGAATCCAGTTTTTCTGAAATAGAGATTCTGATAATTCAGGTGATTCTGATGTTAGCTCTGTTTAGAAATAACTCAAAGAACACTTTTTATATTTTATAATCAGTCAGATTTGCTTCAGCCTCAAAGAGTGTATTTTTGTAAAATTAAATGAACATTGGCACTGAGCTGAACTTGTTTTTTCTAAATAGGAAAAGGGTTAAATAGAGGGTTAAAATATAACAGTATTTTTTAGTCTCTTACAGTAAAGTATATGAGTGTAGGGTCTAATTTGTGCTTCCCAGTTTAAATAATATCAATCCATGCATAATTATACTTTGTACTGAACAACATACTTAAAATTATGCCTTACTAATGCGTTGAATTTAGCGATTGTAATTTGTTATATTCACAGCTCTTACACAGCATTAATTGTAATGAATATTGTTTATTCTATGCCTGTTTTCAAAAAGAATTTGAGGATACTTATATGTAAAACATCATTTTATTTTTTTTTATTATTTGGGTACTTTTTTTAATAGCTGTATTTCTTTATACTAAAGAAAAACAAAGTTCAAATGCCCAACAGTAATTATGTTGAACACTTAGTCCATATTAAATAGACAAAAGGCTACTGAGAACACTGGATTTAGATAAAAGTGTTATAGGCATAACTAACTACAACTTAATTTATGAATAAATAAGAAAAAAAGTCCCTGACTGAAAAGGATAGAGGAGATTTATTTCCCAGTCTTCTTTAATTTGGACAACCCCCATCAACTTAGCAGACATCCCAGTATTAGACCAAAATGAGTGCTCTCCCCGCCAGCAGTTTTGACACCACTATCCCTGCTGGCTCAGAGGAGAGAGTGGCCCCATGGCTCTACCTGGTTTTCCAGTTTCAGGAGCCCAGCCGATGCCTTTGGTCAGCTGAGACTTTTCAAACAGCATTGGCACTTTTAGCTGGTCTGAACTATTTTAAATGCCACCACCCAGCAGAGAGGAGGCGCTCATTAGATTCTAAATCTGCTATTTAAATTAAAAAAGAAAGAAAAAAAGAGAAACTCATTAGAATAAGGCCACCGAGGAATGTTATTAACATCTCCATTCAGCCTTTGGCTGATATATGAGACTACAAATAATAAATCTTGCCTTTCCCCCAGATGCAGCTTCTGGGGCTTGGTCTGCAGTGTTCAGAAAGACACATTAGTGCTGTAGCTCCAGTGGCTTCTGCAAATGAGGGCTTGGCGGTTATCAGTGGACCAGCACATAGTATTCAGCACCAGACCATGGGCCTTCCTGCTTCCTGAGTTTCACAAGTAGGATGCATGTTAAGGGAGCAGCCCATACCTCTGTTGAAGGAAGGCTGTAGTACTTTCCAGGGCACGGCCTGGATGAATGATGCCAAACTTTCTATGCACAGGTAAGTCAACCATAGTTGAGCTGAGGCAACACTCAGGGCTCTGGCCGTTCCCAGTTTGTCTCCCCCATCGATGACCAAGAACAAGTGAGGCCAGAGGTCTTACAACTCCTTGACATTCAGAGAACTGTCTTGGGAGCTGAGGTTGGCACTAGTGAGAGCAATAGGACCCTCATACATGTTGGCCAAGTTTTGCATAAAGGCATAATTAGGAATCTGGATGTCTTATAAGAGGAGTAAAGGGGTTTAGGTCCTTGCTGAACTCCTCTGAACGTTCCATCACCAGGGATACTGGTCCTGGCAGTAGGTCTTTCAGGAGCTCCTGGGGTACTCTCATACAGTCACTAGCTTGGCCTTCCTGCAGCCCTTGAAGCAGTACACAGTACACAGGGCCACTGAGCAGCTTGCTGCACAGGCCACACCATATGGCATATCGGTGGGGGTTGCTATCATGGTGCTGGTGTGCAGCTCAGCCATGGCTAAAGACTCTGGGCTTGCTCCCTCGCTCAGTTCCACACTGGCAACCACTGTGGCCCTCGTGCCTCTGGACTGACATGCCAGAGACACCCTCCCGTTTGAGTGCTTTTTATTGTTTAGCAAACGCTGGGGATACATAAACGAGAAACACAACCTAGAAATGATTTACAGACTTTTTGTGTCTAGTTAAACAGAGAACTATGACTAAAGTGTTAATAACATACAGATTATATGCATGATAAGTACATTTCTAAATAAAATTTCCAATTTGCAATTTTTTTATTTGGAATAATCCTAACAAAACCATTAAAATCCATTTATCACTTAAGTTGAATCAGAAACAATGAATTCAAAATGGAAAGTAGCTAAAAGTCTGAAATGTTTTTTCCCCTAAACTTAGAAAGAACTACCTTCTACTTCCATAAATACATTATGCTTTATAACAATGCGTTGTTGCCACATACAACAGACCTTTATGAACTGCTAATATAACTGTTTCAGTGTCTTACTCTGAACAATTCTAGATTGTTGAGAAACCTTTTGTTGTTGTTGTTGAAATGTATTCTACAAACATAAAAGAAAAAATTTTGAAATGACAATTTGGGTAAAATTTTAAATTTAGCAAAAAATATATTCTACATTAAACTTAAGTAGTTCTAAAAACAATACTTTAAAAAATTTGTTTAACGAATGACCAAATTTAGGTAATTTGTGTTTATCACTAACGTGCAACAATATAATAATCCTACCATGGGCTGAACAGGAAATTTTAGCAGTATTCAAGACCTGCCTTATTTCTTGGTGATTTCAATATCCACACAGATTATCCTTCCAATAATAGTGGTCTTTCAGTTCCTTGATGTATTTCCCAGTGATTTTTGTCCTCTACCCTAAGTTAGCCATTCGCTTACAATAACTCTAACCATCACATAGTATTAATAATAGCAAACTTTCTAAGAGATAGGTACTCATTATTCACTTTCATAGTTGAGTAAATTGAGACATAAAGGTAAATAATTTGCCCATTGTTTCATCGCTGCAGTTGCTCAAACCAGAATGTTACTCCAAACGGTATTGTGCATCCAAGCTCTAACCATTATACATACTGTTTCTCTATATATCCTAGTATTCAACCTCTACCTCCTTACCATTCTAGCTTACTCTGTTTTGTACTACAGCTCAATATGTGAGCACGAAAACCCATCCTACCTGCCTTTCACAGGCACCCCTACCCCTGTATCCTCACTTTCATCTTTCTTGGCTTAAATTCTGTGGTCAATCATTATAATTATTGCTTTGCATATAAAGCTTGCCCTGTTGTTACTCTGTCACACTTGGTTGGCTAAACCCCAACCCTTGAAAATTTAATTCTCCAGCTACTCTATCTGGAGGCAATGCCTTTTCCACCATCTGATGACCGTAACCATGTCACTAAATAAATGGAAGCAATCCAAAGAGAAATTTCAGTCTCCCGTCATCACATCTACTATCCACCTACATGTATCTGTTCTTATTTACTTTACCACCTCTACTGTTTCTAAGGATAAACTGTCCTTGTTCCTTGCTAAAGCCAGCTTCTCCACATATCTCATCCATTCTCAAGGATTCAGCAATTATGCATTTTTTCCCCCAGTATTTAAATTTTTCCTCTGAATTATTCCTGCTAGCATACAAGCATTCTATTTCTGTAATCTTTTAAACAAAACCTCTTTTCCTTTTCTCCTCAGGCTACTACCCCATTTCTTTCTTTCCCATGCTATCTTACATTCATTACAAGTAGACTTCCAAACTCCCTTTTCCACCAGAATTATTCTGACTTCTTCTTCAGAGGCTTTCTTTACTTGCTTTGTTCACTTGGCCTACCATGGTTTTCTTCTACCTGTTAGGCCACTTATTCTCAGTCTTCTTATACTCTAATTCATATCTAGATCACTTATAATACCTAATACTATGTAAATAGTTATACTGCATTTTTTTGTTGTTGTTGTATTGTTGTTTTTAATTGTTGTCTTTCAAATATTTTTCATCCATTATTGGATGAATCCGCAGATATGGAGCCTGCACATTCAGAGGGTTGGCTGTGTAGTGATTTAAACTAGATGCATGGACAATGGGCAGATGATCCAAACTAGATCAGTGATATTTCTCCAGAGGAATTTTCTGCTAGAACTATTGAGATTTTCTCAGTCCACTGGGGTTGCTTTACTTGTTGTAAGCCTAGGATTGCAAAAACTATCTTGCTTACTACATTGAGACGCCTTACTAAGAATTGGTGAGATAATCCAGATGACACTACATGAACAACTTCTTCCCTGTTTCCATCCAGCTATGGCTGAAGCTTAACTACCCACAGCTTCCTTCATATAAAGTATTGATAATAATCCTTCTTTTGTACTTTACCAAATTTCTGCCACTTGGAAATGCAGTAATTCAAACCACTGGGCAAAAAGACCGTGCCTTTTATGAATATTGTATGTGCCTATACTTCTGTGGTTTACATTTCAGCAGGACTAAAACACATAGTCAGCAACAGTTCATGGAACCTGGCTCTCTTCCATTAGTCATAGAAAAAGGCTAGATTCTCCATTCCTGCTTGAAACCTGGCTATAATAGATTAATTATAAACCTAACCACGATACCACCGATTAATTTTTCTTCTTGTTCCTCAGCTTTCTGCACATCTATATCCCACTGCTGAAAATAAAGTCGAAAACTGCTGAGAATATTCCTGGTTAAGCTTCTGCCTTTGCTCTCATGTTTTCCAAACATGTCTGATTTTCTGGTTACTGGTTTTGAGAGAAGCCTTGGTATACATTTCTAACATTTTTCTCTTGACAAGAAGAGCCTTGATAATGTCAGCTCCAAATCTTTACAGCATATTGAAGACACCCCCGATATCTTCAACAATTCCTATAAGAAGGCTTCCCATATTTCTCAATGACTGGAGTCATTCCTTCAGTAATATCTTCCTCTGAACAACTCAGATCTTTTTTTTTATCTTTAGTCTCAAAGTCATAGGCTTTTATAACCTGATCCTCCATTGCTGGCTTCTTAGATTTCTGAGAGTGCTTTCTTCCAGAGGGCACACTATTTAGATATTTCCTGACTTACTCATCAAGTGTAGCCTCTGGCCTAGACACCTGTGCTGGACAGACTCCTCCCCTGCTCTCACCTGAGACGTTCCTTTAGCCGGTGACACTTCTGCTCAGACAATTTAAATAAAGGGTGAAACAAGCACTTTTTAATACCCATTTAGAGGAAGAGAAATATTACAAATTTAGTGTGAGGTTGTTTGAACACTTCTTTGTAAGCAGTGTGGATAAAAAGAAAAACTAAAATTATAAGAGAGAGCATTGATAAAGGTATAGCATTTAAGTTTATTCTTACAGTAAATTCTTGGCGAAGTTCTTCACAGATCTTGTCTTGTGAAGAAGCTGATAAAATGTGTTTTGGTCTGTTTTTGCAAAATAAAACCACCTAAGTCTACACCCCAGAGATGAGCAGCGTGCTATGCTTTCACAAGGGATATCACAGAGTTATTCTAGAACACAAAAAGAAAAGGTATTTCAGTTTATACAAGGGCTTGAACTTCAGTAAGGACTTAAATTCTTTAATAATTGGTTATTGTTTTCAGAGTGAGAGTATAAAGATAGAACTCTGTGGCCAGGCACAGTGGCTCATGCCTGTAATCCCAGCACTTTGGGAGACTGAGGTGGGCAGATCACCTGAGGTCAACAGTTTGAGACCAGCGATGGTGCATGCCTGTAATCCCAGCTACCCAGGAGGCAGAGACAGGAGAATCGCTTGAACCTGGGAGGTGGAGGTTGCAGTGAGGGAAGATTGTGCCACTGCACTTCAGCCTGGGCAACAGAGTGAGATTCTGTCTCAAAAAAAAAAAAAAAGAAAAGAAAAAATGATAGAACTCTGTATACAGTGTAGCTGGGCATGGTGGTACCTGTAATCCCAGCTACTCAGGAGGCTGGGGCAGGAGAATTGCTTGGACCTGGAAGATGGAGGTGACTGTGAGCTGAGATCACACCACCACACTCCAGCCTGGGTGACAGAGTGAGACTCAGTCTCAGAAAAACAAAAAGTCCTTATACAGTAAACATAGCTGTATTATGATTTAATATGCATCTGAGCACATTAATATGTGGATATGAAATATGGCCTCCGAGTACTTTAGCTCTAAATCCTTTCTCTGCATTTTACTCTGTTATAGTAGTCAAACAATTTAACCTCTCTAAACTTTAGTTTCATTATGAAATGGAAAAGGTAAAAGTACTTTTTAATAGGGTGACTGTAAGGACTAAATGAGATAGTATATGTAAAGGTATTAGCATAGTGCATTCGTGTGCTAAATACTAAATGAATGTTACACAGAAAAATACTTAAATAATAATCAAACTATCTGAATAAATTTTTGTTTGTTTTTTAGACAGAGTCTCACTCTGTTGCCCAGGCTAGAGTACAGTGGTGCCATCCTGGCTCACTGCAGCCTCCATCTCCCAGGTTCAGCAGGTTCAAGTGATTCTTGTGCCTCAGCCTCCCGAGTAGCTGTAACGACAGGCATGTGCCAGCATGCCCAGCTAATTTTTGAATTTTTAGTAGAGGCAGGGTTTCACCATGTTGGCCAGGCTGGTCTTGAACTTCTGACCTCAAGTGATCCACCCACTTCAGACTCCCAAAGTGCTGGGAATACAGGGGTGAGCCACTGTGCCTGGCTGGCAGTATTTAAAAATATCTATACTTTTAACAAAGTCATTTTATTTCCTGAAAGTTCTAATCAAGTGGAACTATTCAAAGATTCAGGTAAAGACTGTTAGTTTTATTTGCGATAGTAAATATGAATATTTTTGAACAACAACAGATATGTAATGTGTGAAACAAATAGAATATAAATATATGGTAGAATTCCAGTTTTATTTTGATTTAAAATGCATACGTACACACTTGAAGTGTGATGATATATGGATGATTTTTAATTTTATTCTTTATATCTTTCATTAATTTTTATAGATTTCTACAGTTAACTTTTCCCTGCAACTTACAGTTAATGTCTTCCTACCTCTCTCCCTCTCTCTCTCTCTTTTTTTTTTTTTTGAGATGGAGTCTCACTCTGTTGCCCCAGCTGGAGTGTAGTCATGCAGTCATGGCTCACTGCAGCCTCAAACTCCTGGGCTCACGCAATCCTCCCACCTCACCCTCCCAGGTACCTGCAGCTACAAGTGTACAATACCATGTTGCGCTAAGGTGTTTTTAAAAACAATTTTTTTTATTTCAATATTGACAGGGTTTTACCACCATGTTGCCTAGGCTGGTCTCAAACTGCGCTCAAGCAATCAGCATGGTTCAGCCTCCCAAAGTGCTGGGATTGCAGGTGTGAACCATGTCTGGCCTATTAATTTTCATTCTGCTTTTATTTATTTATGCTTTTTTTCAATCTTCCTTGCTTTTCTCTCCTTACTTCCTTTGTCCCCAAAATACCCCAGCCCACCTTCCCATATTGCTCTTTCCCTGGAGTCTCTGATACATAACTTTACAAATCCCATGCTTAGGAACCACTTAATTGAATTAAATTCACTTTATGTGTTAATTTTCATTTGCCCTGTTGAACTGATTTTTTTTTTTTTTTTTTTTTTTTTTTTTTTTTTTTTTTTTTTTTTTTTTTTTTTTTTTTTTTTTTTTTTTTTTTTTTTTTTTTTTTTTTTGAGATGGAGTTTTGCTCTTGTCACCCAGGCTAGAGTACAGTGGCACAACTTCAAGTCACACTGCAACCTCCGCCTCCTGGGTTCAAGTGATTCTCCTGCCTCAGCCTCCTGAGTAGCTGGGATTACAGGCACCCACGACCACGCCTGGCTAATTTTGTGTATTTTCAGTAGAGACTGGGTTTTATCATGTTGGCCAGGCTGGTCTCAAACTCCTGACCTCAGGTGATTCACCCGCCTTGGCCTCCCAACATGCAGGGATTACAGATGTCAGCCACCACACTGGCCCAAACTTTTTATGTGCACTCAGGGAAGGTAAGTTTGTACTGTGCAGGGTCTTAATATGTCCTGGATCAGAAAGGTGCACTTTTGTTTTAATATTGTCTTTGTGTGAAAAGATTTGTATTTGTCAGTTGTGTAAATTAGAATTACAATTCCACTGGTGTGGCATTTTCTCTTTTATTCACGGTTAAGTAATAAAAGGGATGAAAGTCATTATTAGTAAAATATTTTATGAAAACTCAGAATAACTAAATCTAGTTTGGGGATAACGTGTTGCAAATTCCTCTTGGCTTATTAAAGAAAAGAAACTTTGTAACATGTTAACTTTTTCATGGAAAAATGAAAATATTTAGAAGTAGTGATACCTGACTTTGTACTTTATTCTTCATTTGTGCAATTGTTTCCTCAAACTCGGTTGCAAAGTTATTTATAATATTTGAAGGAAAATGAAAAACTATTTTTAGTTTTAAAACTTTTAAAAGATAATGAACCTAAATTATTTTAGTCAAATATTTTGCCAACAATATATGTTAAGGAAAATATATGCTTGAAACATTTATGATGACTATGTAAATTGTAAAGTTTACATGTGTTTGCTTTAAGTAAGTTGTATTTGCAACTCTTTGAATGCTTTAAAAAGTTTATTGGATAATTATATTTAATTGAGCAATAAACTTTAATTGCTATCTTGGCAAATTAGAACCTATACGGTTATGATAGAATTATTAGGCAAGTAATTATGCCACCTTAAACACCTTTTTGGAAGCTAAGTATACCAAAATAACTGATTAACTATTTGTTAATTTTGCCACCCATGTCATGTTTTATCTAGTACTTGGGCTTTGGTTGCATAATGGGAGTACAGTCAATTCACGTTATTTCGAGATTCCATATTTGTGAATTCAGTTACTTCATAAATTTATTTCTGACCCCACAGTCAATACTCGGTGCTTTTGGAGTCACTCATAGACACGCTCAGAGTAGGGAGAGAATTTGAGTTTCTTGTTGTACATGTTACAGCTGAGGTTGAACAAGTCCACACTCTGCTCTTGTTTCTTTCGGAGCAGTGATTTATATTTGCTGCTTCAATGTTTGTGGTGACTTAACTGAACGTAACTACTGTGAGTAATGAGAATTGACTATATTTCATATAAAGACTAGGGCTTTGATGTCAGTCTGGTTTTAATTTTTTTCTTTTTTTTTTAGTTTTTAAACAGTTTGTTTATAAACCAGAAAAAGTGTCTGAGACAGTTCTCAGACAATTTAGAGGTTTATTTTACCAAGGTTCATTAAGGATGTGTCCAGGAAAAGGACACACAACGCACAGTAGAATCTTTGGCCCACACTTTTTTCATGAGGATTTTGAGAGCTTTAATATTTATTTAAAGGGAAAAAGTCAGGAGAAGAAGAAGGAAAGAAAAAAAAGGAAGGTATCTAGCAAAGTGTCTGGGTCACATTTTTGTAAGGCATTGATTAGTGTTCATGGAATCCATATCTTGCATGTAAAAGGAGGGAGTAGAGGAAAATTATGCATTCCTGTAGTGGTCAGTAAATCTGCATTTTATATAAGTTAAAGTAAACACAGAGTAGAAGAAGTCAAATGTGCATTTGTCTTGGGGTGGGAGGAGCGGTGATTTCTAGTCTTGTCTTTGTTTCATAAGATATGCAGTTGATTTACATTGTCTGGGTGAGAGAGGCCACCTGGGGAGATATGTGGCCTTCTGACTTGCAGCTATTTGTTTAAAAACAAAAGGAAAGGCAGATTTTTTGCTTGATTCAGGTTCTTACCTTAACTTTTTCTTCTGGAATAGTGAGTTTCATTTTATTTTCCTTTCACATGTTCTTACTTGCAAATTTTACCCTTTACCTTTAGTTACTTATGAAGTACCTGCCTAGTCAATTAAGGTATAAAATGTCTGGCTTTGTCTTCAGTTCTCACAGTGTGGCCCTGTGGGATCCAGGGCCAGTTTAAGTAGTAAAAAATAACTGTGTTAGAAGCAAATTTTTGATGCTGCAAAAGAAATAGCATTCAAACATAAATTTTCTCAGCAAGGCAATCTTTACTTCTATAGAAGGGTATGTCTTGCAAATGGTGCAATAGTGAGAGCACACCTGAACAAAGTCACCCCTACTGCTGTGTCATATTGGCTAGGGTTGGACCGCACAGTCTAAGCTAATTCCAATTGGCTATTTTAAAAAGAGCAGGGGTATGAGCCAGAGTGACGGGGTAGGAAAGTTTTGGCAGGAAAGACAGTTATGGAACAGGTGACTAAAGGTGACTCAGGCCAGAGTAGGTGACCAGAGATTGACTCAGGGCAGAGCAGGTGACCAGGGATACAGATAATGAACTACTGATCAGAGCTGGTGAGAAGGTTGTTTACTGAAACTAGAGGCAAGGAGAGGAAGGGAACGAGGAAGTTAAACTTTAAAATGGAGAACAAAGAACACAGAAACCGAACATACTGGCATACTGATTCTTTGAAGAGAAATTTGAAACTCAGGCAATTCCCTCCTGTTGAATTTTTACAGTTATTTTTCTTCAAACTTTCTTGACATGTCTTGGCTTAGTTGTTCTGCTTGCTTGTCTAAAACAAGAAGCTTCTCTGAATAAGGTGGAAGAGAGTTAAGGGAGGTTTTAGTAAGTGCTGCTTCTGTGAGTCTTTGCACCAGCCTACTGATGCATGATATGACACAACACCTGACAAGAATGAGTTCACCCACTCTGTCTATGAGAGAAGTAAGAATTGAGGCTATGATTCCTTCCCATTTACTAAACCATTTTCTAGCCACCCCCCAGGTCATTTACCCCTGAGTTACTGGCTAACTCATCGGAAAGAGCAGTTAGACCTTGCGGTGCCTTTGTTATACTTCCATCAGGGGCGGTATTGTTTGGGATAAAGGTACAACATTGAGTTTTAATCATGACACTAACTCCTCCTCTTTCTGCTGATACCATGTCTAAGCCTATTCTGTTTTCCCAAGCCATCTGGCTAGTAGCCCATAATTGCTCAGCTATTCCTTTAATAGCGTCTCTGAACAATGAGAACACATGGACACAGGGAGGGGAGCATCACACACTGAGGTCTGTTGGGAGGATCAAGGGGAGGGACAATGGGGGGAGTGGGGAATTGGGGAGGGATAACATGGGGAGAAATGCCAGATATAGGTGATGAGGAAGAAGGCAGCAAACCACATTGCCATGTGTGTACCTATGCAACAATCCTGCATGTTCTTCACATGTACCCCAAAACCTAAAATGCAATTATATATATATATGTGTATATATATATATATATAGAAGAAAAGCACATCCCTAAAGATATAAAATGTTTCTGCAGATTGGTGAACCTGAAATTGTTGCTGATTGTATTATAATTAGTAATAGAAAGCATAAGGATTTCAGCTGTGTTAGTTAAAAATAACTAATAAAAATAACTAATAATAGTTTTTCTAGGGAGGGTAAGACTAAAACCAAGGGAAACTCTGAGTCCCTCCAATCCGAATCAAGCTAAAAACCCCTGGAGGTGTAGTAAGGAGGAAGCAATACTCCATTCCCCTACAAGGCAGGATAGGGTTGAAACCTATAATTGAAGGCCTTATGGAAGATGATTGTTTCTGTTTTTCTTTGTCCCTCCTCATATAACTTCTAAGCTTCTCTGAGAAGTTCACTTAGGGGACAGTCTTCCCAGTTCTCTCTCTCTCTTTTTTTTTGTAATTCCTTTGAACTGTCTGGCCAACGTTTAGTGACAGATTGGAGATCTAACATTCCTTGCCCAAGAGGGTCTTCTAAATTGAGGTCTACATATTGCCTCATTTGCTCCTTCAGCCTGTCTAGGAATCTCATGGGTTCTTTATCTTTTTCTGTTGTATATCAAATGCCTTAGAGATATTTTGGGTTCAGGGTACTGATCCCTGAATTTCTTTTAGTATCATTTCCCTCAGGTCCTGCATGTTTTCCCGGTTGTTATTGTCCCACTGGGGATCTCGGGCAGGAAATTTTTGGTCCACAGTAGGAATGTTTTGACTGGGAGGATGCTCATAGCAGCCCTATGAATCATATTCCTTTCTTCCCCTGAAAAGAGGATGCCCCAGATAGACATTAAATTGACCCAAGTGTATAACTAAGGTCCTAAGAGTCGATCAGTTTGATCTGCCACTCCGAAAGGATCACCCTAAGCTGTATGAGGTGGCCAAAGAACCACAGATAGGGCCCACTCACTCCATACAGCAGTAGTGCTTAGTACCATTCACACAAGCAGCACCACAAGCAGGAGTGCTTGTGATCATCCACATGCACATTCAACCTCCAGAATATCCTGAGGACCAAGGAAATACTGTCACCTTTATGATGTTTCTAACCTTGGTCTGTGCACAGAATTACCTGGTCCCCCTGGTATGCGAGGATCCTTTCCCCTAGCTCACCGGCTGGTTTCTTTCCGCATTGCTGAGAATCTGGGTTTATTTGTCACACTGAGTGGGTCACCAATCTCTCACCCTGAGGCCACCACGAGGCAGTGGGACACATCTCCCCATGAGAGGTGACTGGAGACCTGTTCTCTGGAGGAGAATGGGGTTTTCATATGAGCCACCAAATTGTTAGAAGCAAATTTTCAGTGCTGCAAAAGAAATAGCACTCAAACATAAATTTTCTCAGCAAGGCAGTCTTTACTTCTATAGAAGGGTACATCTCGTGGGTAGAGCAATGGTGAGAGCACACCTGAACAGGGGAGGGGAAGGAGTTCTTATCCTTGACACAGGTCACCCCTGTTGCTGTGTCATTCCCCTATTGGCTAGGATTGGACCGCACAATATAGGCTAATTCTGATGGGCTATTTTAAAGAGAGCAGAGGTACAAGCCAGAGTGGGAGGGTGAGCAGTTTCTGCAGGAAAGACGGTTACAGAACTAGTGATTAAAAGTGATTCAGGTCAGAGCAGGTTACCAGAGGTGGCTCAGGATGGAGCAGGTGACCAGGGGTACAGATATGAACTGCTGATTAGAGCTGGCAGTAAGGTTGTTTGCTGAAACTGGAGGCAAGGAGAGGAAGGGAATGAGGACATTAAACTTTAAAATGCACAACAAAGAACACAGAAACTGATCATACTGGCATACTGATTCTTTGAAGAGAAATTTGGAACTTACTGTATTTAACAACTGGATAGAAAAAAAAATTTGATTTTTTAGGAAACATAAGTATTTTCAAAGAAGCAATTATTTCATTAACTTGTATTTTAGTATCTTAGTAAAACAGTAGCTTCTCCCAGAAGATGTTTTTAATATCTGTGGTTGTCACTAAGAATTTGATTAAAATATTATTTAAGGAATAGATTGAAATACAATTTAAATTCATAATCTAGAAGATAATATCTTTTTTCTGTAAAACTGCATTATTTAAATGTAACTTTAATATTTGGCCTTCTCATATCCTTGATTTAAAAAGGGAATACATTCCGTATTTTAAGCACTGTATGAAATCTGAAATCAGAACTGTCCAAAAACTTTTCCTGGGTTCTTTATGCTTAAAAGTATTTTTATTGCTCTTTTGGTAGTGGTTGTCATTTCTACTGCCTTGACTGCTTTAATTTCTTTACATTATTTTCTTCACTAATTTTATCCCTCCTAGGTACTCAGGTTTTTCTTATTTTATTTTATTTTATGAGACAGGGTCTAAGTCTGTTGACCAGACTGGAGTGCAGTGGCACATCGCAGCTCACTGCAGTCTCCTCTGGGTTTCAAGCTATTCTTGTGCCTCAGCCTCCTGGGTAGCTGGGACTATAAGCGCTCACCACCATGCCTGGCTAATTTTTGCATTTTTTGGTAGAGACAGGGTTTCACCATGTTGTACAGGCTGGTCTCGAATTCCTGACATCAAGTGATTTGCCCACCTTTGCTTCCCAAAGTGCTGGCATTACAGATGTGAGCCACCGCACCTGGCCTTAATTTTGAGGCAACATGAAAGGTTCTCTTTTCTAAAATTTATGAAGCTGATTGTCACATGTCCTAAATTTGAGCCCTGTTTCTGCAGTTTTTTAGTTCTTAAAGGAAAATCATTTAATTCTCCATCTTTTTCTCTCTTGATATGAGAGCAGACCAAATGTACTTGAAGTCTACTGTGACTCAGTATCTACAAGGTTTGCTTCATGGGTCGTAGACACATTTTTAATGTCAGAGGAGTCATAAATCTTTTCACTTCAGTTTGCCCTGCCCTCCTTTTGATATAGGAGTTGAAATTATTTAGGGAGTAGTGAGGGTAAAAGAGTTCTCAGTGGAATTTTCCTTTAATAAAAATCAGCCCCAAATTACTTCTTTTCTACTAAAAAGCAACTTGAAAAATCAAGCTGCAAGCATAAATAAGCAAACAGGAAGCTTGCATAGGTAAATGCTGGCAGCTATACCTGGAAGCCAGGTACATCCAACATGAGTATTTTCCCCTCCCTTTCCTTGTTGCTAGTGTGCATGTGTCATGGCCTCACCAGTTGGAGGCCACATTTGTATAATAAAAGATTAGGATGGGAGGCCCATTCTTTTCTTACGCTGTGTAAATGCACATCTGGTCAAACCAATCCCCTGGGCCCTATATAAATCAAACACTGCCTCCTCAAGCCCCTCTATAAAATTGACCACATCATGCCCCAAACCCAGAAACCCACTTGGGCACCTCGCTTTCTCTGCATGAGGAAGCTCTGGCTCTCTTATTTTCCTATTAAACTTTCTCCTCCTTTACCCACCCATGTGTGTCCATGTCCTTAATCTTCTTGGTGTGAGATGGTGAACCTCTGGTATTTCCCCAGACAATGAAGCCACTTCACTTTGAGTCCCTCCCCGTATCAGTTTACCTGTGTCTGCTGTCCTGGGTTAATCAGTTGGTGGCTGACAGGGGATTGGAATCTGTTCCTTTTTCTTTCCAGGTATGTGAACTTGGAGACTTCTGTACGTTGATTTTCTCTGAAAAGTTCTATTCAATTCACCAAATGTATTTGAAAACCAGTGTTTACCAGGCCCTGTGATAGGCACCAAGGGTACAGAGATAAGAAGAAACCTCATCCTTCTGTCCTTGATCTCAATTCTGAATCCAGTAGAGAAGATAGACAAATAATAAGCGATTTGTAATGGAGTGCTGAAATCATAATAGAAGAGTTAGAAGACTAGATGGAGGAGGAGGCGCATCTCTCCCAAGGTTGGGAAGAATCACTAGCAGTTTCCAGGCGCCAAGTGCGGGATGGACATGCATGCAAAGGCCTATTGGCACATAGGAACATTGTATGTCTAGTAGTATTGCATGCACCCACAGCATAGGATATGTGTCAGGAGTCAGGTTTTGGAGTGTCCTATTTATGTGATGTGCTGAGGAATTTTTTAAATGTATTATGAAAATTCAGATCACAAAAGTAAAGAATAATATGATGAATACCTGTGTACTCATCACCTGTTTCATTATTCATCAACATTTTTCTGCTGTTGTCCATCCCTGCTCTCCCCACCCTGCTGCTT
Organism: Alouatta palliata; assembly: GCA_004027835.1. Taxonomy (NCBI): domain Eukaryota; kingdom Metazoa; phylum Chordata; class Mammalia; order Primates; family Atelidae; genus Alouatta; species Alouatta palliata. The sequence goes on along the minus strand of PVKV010010373.1, from coordinate 49,020 downwards.
ATCTCTACCACTGAAATGAAGGTGGCCAGCCAACAGAGTGACTGGCAAATAGTGGGCAAGCAGTGTATGTGAGTTCCTTGGCTTCCTTTGCTTCTGCATGGTATAATCTATGTCTGACTCTCTTCCCCTTAGTTTCAACTCTAGTTGTTGTTCAAGTTGGATTATCTTCTTCTTCCTAAACTCATCAAGCAGAGAGAACTTTACTTTGACAAAGTCGACAAAAAATCTACTTTTCTTTTGAGCATTAGCACCCTGTCAGGCCCTGGGGATAGTATATGACGTACATTGATTTGAATGTCATGGCACCAGCTAATGCAGAGTTTTGTGCAGAATTGATATGCCATGTATTTATTAAAGTGACTTAAATTTCTAGCTGCTTCTCATATACTTGGTGCGTGTTCATCTTAAGGTCCAAATGTTGATATATATATACACAAAAGTAAAGAGTATATATATATAATGTCATCTCTCTTTTCTAATTTCTTCTGGAAAATAAGCTTTTTTACTTCTTCCTTCCCTTTCTGATAGAACATTTACATTTTTGGTTAGAATTTTATATTATATTTTATTTTATTTTAGTTAGATGGAGTTTTGCTCTTGTTGACCAGCCTAGAGTGCAATGGCACAATCTTGGCTCACTGCAACCTCTGCCTCCCAGGTTCAAGTGATTCTTCTGCCTCAGCCTCCTAAGTAGCCGGAATTACAGACACACTTGCCACCACGCCCAGCTAATTTTTTGTAATCTTGTATTTTTAGTAGAGACAGGGTTTCACCATGTTGGCCAGACTGGTCTTGAACTCCTGACCTCAGGTGATCCACCCACCTCAGCTTTCCATTGTGCTAGGATTACAGGTGAAAGCCACCATGGCAGGCCGAATTTTAATTTTTCAAATAGTGTGTATTTAATGTTTCAAATCATTATTCTGTTTTGGGGCCAATACAGTGAATTAGAGCTAATGCATTTAGAAAATATGAATTACAGGTAATTGAGGGATCAATTTATAAAACTAACCTTTGCTTCTGTTTCCTCTCCAGGGCCTGCTCTCTTTTTTGAGTGCCCCACTCATAGGTGCCCTGTCTGATGTGTGGGGGAGGAAGCCCTTTCTCCTTGGCACTGTATTCTTTACTTGCTTCCCAATCCCACTGATGAGGATCAGCCCATGGTGAGTGACTTGGCCCTTCACTATCCTCATTGCCTGTTTTGAGTCACATGTAAATTATACTTACATTTGCACAGCACTTCTTAACTATTACAAAACAGTTGTAATTGTGTCTTCCTTTGATCTGTCTTATAACACTGAAAGCCAGTTTGGACAGTTGTCATTATATCCATTTTATAAATGGGGAAGTCTGAGATAAGTTACTCAGGTGAAGAAAAAGAAATAAAAGATGCCTCTTCAGGCAGCTGATGTTGCCATTATGTCAGGTATGGGAGCTTAACCCTGAGAGTGGGCTAACAGTCCCCTGTCTTCATCACTGTGGCTCTTAGTTGACTTTTAAAATATATTATTTTTGCCAGCCGATTGCTATGGGGCACTGACACGAACATAGTTTATATCCTAATAGGCGGGGGTCACTTTAAAATATAGTAAGGCTGATAGCCTATTTTAAATCATAATATGAATTTGAATTTGAGTTCATTTTATTCGAGACCAATTCTTGCTCTCTTGACCAGTCTGGAGTGTAGTGGCGCCATCTCAGTGGCTCATTGCAACTTTCACCTCCCAGTTTCAAGCAGTTCTCCCGCCTTAGCCTCCTAAGTGGCTGGGACTACAGGTGTCCGTCACCATGCCTGGCTAATTTTTGTATTTTTAGTAAAGATGGGGTTTCTCCATATTGGTCAGGCTTGCTTTGAACTCCTGATTTCAGATGATCCACCTGCCTCAGCCTCCCAAAGTTGGGATTACAGGCATGAGCCACTGGCCTGGCTCATTTTTTTTTTTTTCCTTCTATATAAATCGGGAGAGTATTTAGCATGTGACCAAAGCCCTTTTAGTTACAAAAAGTGGGTTGGAGTTTGCATGTGAGCTGTAACTTAGTTGTTGTTTCCAGATAACAGATGTATTTTGGTGTGTATTCCTATTGCAGAAATGTTCTTTCTTATGTGAAGAAAATATTTACATATGAAAGTTTCATTTTGGTTTTTAATACTATTAATTTTCTTTTTTGGCTCATGTTAAAATACTTTTATTTGATTATTTGATAGGAATTTTATGTTAACATTTATCACATTCTAAATTTATTGGGGACTCATAGTCATTTTATTTTCTACCAGTTGATGCATTTTTTTGGTATTGAGTCTTTATGTCCAAGAAGATGGCATGCTTTTCCAATGAGTTGGGACTTTTTTATGTTCTTTTTTCAATTTAAGATTTTTTCTTTGGATCTTGTACATTTCTTAAATTTTGTTTCTATAAATTTTATCCTTTTCGGCTACAACATGAGCTCTTCTAATTGCTTGGTTTTCTAGGTATATTGAATATGTTGTCTGTAAATAATTTTATCTCTTTCCTTCCAGTTTTCCTACTGCTCACTTTTGCTAATTGCTTTGACTAATGAATATTGGTAAATCAAAGGGATGATTTGGGGCTTATCTTCTTCATGTATATAAAGAGTGTATTGTAATGTTTTGTCATTAGATGTTAGGCTAGTTTGTAGACTAAAAATTCCTGTTGTATCCACAGATTTTTAAAAAAACATTAGGATTACATGTCAGATCTTGTTTTCTCTTTAGAGCTATTAAAATGAATTTATTAATGGATTTGTAAATATTAAAATTTTTATATATCCTGGAGTAAACCCCACTTTTTGTTCTATAAGATTTTCTTTGTTAATTTTTAACTAGGTTTTTTAAAAAGCATCTATCACATGATAGAAATTTTTGGTCTTAATTACACTTAATATTTTTTGTCTTAATTACACTTAATATTTTTTGTTATGATTTCTGCTTTTATGTAGATCTTTTCAAATCATTTGTTGTATGTCTTTGTCTTACTTAAAGCTAGAATATTTGAGAAGTTTTTTTTTCTGTTGGCTACTTTTAAAAATATAACTTTTACCTAATCCCCTTATTCTTTTTTTTCTTCTGATTCTTTTGTTTTTTAGGCTGCATGTACTGACCCCCTTTGAACAATGATGAAATTAGTATGTTTCTACTTCTTCTTCTCTATCTTAAAATTTTTTGGGTATATTTAAGTATAACTATATATACAAGTATACTTATCTCTTGGTGTGTAATCTTTACATGATGTTTGTGGCTCAGGTAATAAAAGTGTACATTCCCTTTCTCTTGGGTCATTAAAATAATCTTTTTATAGGTGGTATTTTGCGATGATTTCTGTGTCTGGAGTCTTCTCGGTCACGTTCTCTGTTATATTTGCCTATGTAGCTGATGTCACTCAGGAGCACGAGCGAAGTACAGCTTATGGATGGGTAAGATAATAGACTATATTTTTTTCACCAGAGTAGTAATTAACAATGTATTAGAAATTCACTGGAAAGTGAGTGTATTAGTCCTTTCTTGCACTGCTATAAAGAAATATCTGAGACTGGGTAATTTATAAAGAAAAGAGGTTGAATTGTCTCACGGTTCTGCAGGCTGTACAGGAAGCATAGAGCCTTCTGCTTCTGGGGAGGCCTCAGGGAGCTTTTATTCATGATGGAAGGCAGAGCTGGAGCAGGCATCTTCACATGACCAGAGTAGGAGGAAGAGAGGACGAAGGGGGAAGTGCTACACACTTTTAAAGGGATCAGATCTCACAAGAACTCACTCACTATTACAACCAGGGGAGGTGGAGCTAAACCATTCATGAGAAACTGCCCCCATGATCCAGTCACCCTCTACAAGGCCCCACCTTCAACATTGGGGATTACAACTGAACATATGAATTAAAAAAAAAATAGTCTGATTTGTTTGTTGTTATCAGATCCCCTGAGGAACGTTAAATGTTAAGCAGTCAAGGTACACAAGTCTTTGTGCACGGAATTTGAATTGGAGACGTGCTGAACCTCAGCAATGTTAATCCATTGTTACTCTGTTGACTGTATTGGTGGTTGTGTATTTTGGACATACATTTGGAACGTGGTAGGTAGAAAAGGACTACATTCACTCATTCATCAAATAGTTGCTCAATAACAAAAGTTATAGACCTTTTTTCTGATAATTTCATGCCAGTGTTTCCAGTTTTCTCAGGCATGATAATGGTGTTATGGTTATGTAGAAGAAAGACTTGTTAGAAGATGGCTGAAGCATTTTACATCAGTGTCAGGACTCTGCAAGTTACTTTCAGATGGTTCAGCCGGGAAGATAGCATAGCATGTGGATGTGGATGCACATGTGTGGGCATACGCCTGAACCTGTGAGACATGAAGTATGCTTTGTATTCTCCCATCTTGCTTTGTGTATGAAAATATGCAGAAGAAGAAGATGGAAGAAGAAAGATGATCTGACTAAGTTGTGGGGAATAGGCGGGAGATAGAATGCCAGAAACTCAGGTTATTTAATCTCCTTTTCTTGGGTCTTTTTCTTTTAAATCTACTTCATGGAGTAGAATAAGTTCTCATTCATTGCTGACTGAATGTATAACTTCCTGAATCAATGATGGGTATATAAATGAGTTACTACTGTTCCACAAAACACAACAATTTTTACTTTGTCAACTTCAGACATCAGTAGTTTGAAAACTACTCTTTCATCCCCGCTTCTCTGTGACTCTTCTACCTTCTCTTTCTTTTTGCTTCTTCTCTCCACTCCTGAATGTCCCCCTCATGCCATGCCCTAAAACAGGGGCATCTCCAGAGTGGTGATGGAGGAGGACAGAGATAGAAGCTGATAGGAAGTCTTAAAAGAAGGCAGGATTTTGGGCTCACTCATGAACACCAAAAAGAAAAACAAAAAATCTCCCCCTGAAACCTCCAAAATGAACAAACAGAAAGCCCCCCAAAAAAACAAAAAAATAAGGGAGGTTCTTCATGTTCAAGGTGTCTTGGCCAACAGAGTAGTGGAGGATGGCTTTCTTCTACAGCTTTCTTCTACAGGAACTACCTGCTGAGATACTCATTTTTCTGCAATTTTATTGGATTTGTGTTCCTCACTTTCAGCTGGAAAACCATTCACACAGCTGTTGTGCTTAGCAGTAGTAGTTTCAGGAAAGATTTCAGAGAGAGAGTTCTAACCAGTAGTGCCTGTGACTTAATTATCCTCTCCAGCTCAGCTCCTTGTTGTATAATGGCAGTTAAGTTTAATGTCTGCTCATAGGGGCATTGAGAGAAATCAGTGAACATGTATATCCAGACTGAGACAACACTCAATTGAAGTGTACTCCCAGCCAACTAAGCAACTCAGCATGCAAGGCTGCCTGGATTGCAATCTGCCTGTCTTCCAGATATAGGAGAATTTGTTGCCAATTAATTACTGGATGTGTCAGTCAAGTTCTAAGGAGCATTTTGAGACCCATTAAAGAACAATATAAAATATGTGCACTTAAGGAGCATTTTGAGACCCATTAAAGAACAATATAAAATATGTGCACTTTCCTTACTGAAACTTCTTCCATAAACTAAGAAAATGGTAATTATTTCAGGACTGCAGCAATGATTAGTCATATTTATAAACGAGTTAACACTTACTAAGAGTTTGTTGTGGTGAAGCCATTCTTTAGATTTATTCATCAGAGTTGTATTGAATGTTAAGTGAAAGAGGAGTTTAGATACAAACACAAACTAAGCTAGTAGGCTACTTTAGGCTTTAAGATAGACACATTTTGCATAGAATTTCATGAGGCCATAGACTCTTTCATACCTGAGGATGCTGTAGCAGTGCTCCCATAGCGCCCAAGGATGCTGCAGCAACGCCTCCTTAACACCCGAGAAGAGTGTAGGAATGTTCCCATAACTGTTGGCATGTTGTTGCAGTTTATAATGCAGTTGTTTGGTTGCCCTGATGTTCTTGAATAAAGCAGGAAGACCTGAGAGCAAGAGCTTTGTAGTCTTCATCTGGTACATAGTAGATACTCAGTAAATACTGAATGATTTCTGTTCCCCAAATTGGAATTCTCCATATTCTTTTATCCCTCCAAAAATGTTTGATTTTTAGCTTTTGTAGTACTTTTAGTATAATACTAATTTCAGATATGTTGTGTTTTTATATTCAGTTGGGAGATGATGGGTAAAGAATGAATGTCATTGGCTTGCCAGAATTCTTGTTATTTCTAATAAAATTCATTAGAAGTTTAAAAAGCTGACTCCACGCGCGCCCGTCTCGGTCGTGGAGCGGCCTCCTGCGGTCTCCTCTGCAAATGGGCTCCGTGACCTAGTGCCCCCGTCCCCGCCACCTGTGATCGTGCGCCGAGGCCCGGAAGGGTCACCGCCCAGGTCCCACCAGCCCGCAAGCCAGAGCATGGTGGCCATCCCCTCCAGCGGCTCGCTCGTGGCCACCCACGACTACTACCAGTGCCGCCTGGGTTCCACTTCCAGCAACAGCTCCTGCGGTAGTACCGAGTGCCCCGCGGAAGCCATTCCCCACCCCCCGGGTATCCCCAAGGCTGACCCGGGTCACTGGTGGGCCAGCTTCTTTTTCTGGAAGTCCACCCTCCGTCATGGCCACGGTGCTGGAGTCTAGAGCACCCGGAACTCCCCCAGGCCTCCCGCAGCGTGACCGCCTGTGGCCTGGCTCAGGACGCCCTGAGGAAGCGGCCCGGTGGTCAGCCCAGCACAGGCAGCGCTGGGCTATCGTCCTGACCTGAGCGATGACCACCAGCTCCAGGCCTGCGGAGGCGCTAGGCCACCAGAGCCCCTCCCGTCCCCCCGCCCCCCACCCCCAGACTAGGTGGCTGCAACCAGCAGACCTCCACATCCACACAGCAGACACCAAAAAGGAGTGAGGGCCGGGATCTCCACCGCCCGGCCCGCCCCAGCCCTGAGGACCTTTCCTGACACCTGGAACTGTGCACCTGGCACCAAGCGGAAAATAAACTCCAAGCAGCCAAAAAAAAAAGTTTAAAAAGCTAACTTACAGATATGCTTTTGACATTTAGTGTGGAATTACAATTTGGAGTTTGCCCAATAAGCATCTGAACATTCAGGTTGTGTTCTAAAATAAAGTGGACATTTCACATGCTTGTATGAGTGCAGTGTGCAGGGGCTCACTCTGGCTTCAGGTTGTGGGTGTGCTTAGCTGACTCTGTGGTCTTTATCTGGACAGGGTCAGGTGGTGGCAGAGAGACAGAAATCTACAGCTGTCTAGTCAAAAAGCTTCAGCTTTCATCTCAAATCCTTTTTTGTTGTTATAACTTTTTACTAAGAATAACAGAGGGTTTTCCTTCCCTCTTAATGCTAATGAAATGATCACCAAATGATAAAATGTTTAAACGGTACAGTATTTTTAGAAGATGAAATCAAGCACAGTCCCTGAGTAATTTGTAGGTTTTATCAGTCCTGCAGGAGTTTTTTTCATGCTTTCTCCCATCCCTAGCCCCCAGTTACAGAAGACCAAAGAGCTGATGTTTTATTTGTGGGGAAGGTTTTTACAGTTTTTATTTTTAATAAGTTAATCTAACTATTATAGCTCTGCAGGGTATTTTCAGTTAATAGTTTGTGAACACGTTCTTAAAAGAAAATCATTTAAGAACACATTCTTAAAATTCTCTTTCATTCTTAAAATTTATATGCAACACATTTCTTTTGTCTTACTTAAAGCCAGGAAAGCATGGCTGCAGGTATGCACCTGTGGGATCCCGGTTGAATGTGCTTTCCTGAAGGTGTGCACCTGCAGTAGGCGGGATCTGGGTAAGGATATGCTTTCCCTACAGGTGTTCACCTGTGGGACCCTGGGTGAGAGTGTACTTTCCCACAGGTCTCAGCCACCTTTGCGGCTAGTCTTGTCAGCAGCCCAGCCATTGGAGCCTATCTTTCTGCCAGTTACGGAGACAGCCTCGTTGTGCTGGTGGCCACCGTGGTGGCTCTTCTGGACATCTGCTTCATCTTAGTGGCTGTTCCAGAATCTCTGCCTGAGAAAATGAGACCAGTTTCCTGGGGAGCTCAGATTTCTTGGAAACAAGCAGATCCTTTTGCAGTAAGTAAAAATATGGAAATATTTACTTTCCTAAATGTCTTTTTAAGCCAAGCAAATATACATGTATAGTCTCAAAGATCCTAGCAGTTGTTGACTCATTTCATTATCTAGTAAAAATAGAAAAAAAAAATTAATTGCAAGTAAGGGATTTAGTGTTTGTATTAAGAAGTATATAGAATTGGTACTTAAGCATGTCATTAGGAAAGAGAAAATGGCTAGCTAATTCTTGAGAGTTTGGGAAGAAAATTTCTTTTTACATGGCTGTTTTCATCCTTTTTAAGCAAAATTAAGTGAAAGTGGCCATTTTCACTCATTTTAACTCAAAAAGGATAAATGCCTTTGGTTTGAATGAGTTATTTTAATTTTGACCAGAGACATTGAATTTGTATATTACAGATTAAATGTTGTTTTTTCTTTTTTTTGAGACAGAGTCTCTGTCACCTAGACTGGAGTGCAGTGGCATGAGCTCAGCTCACTGCAGCCTCAGCCTCCCAGGTTCAAGTGATTCTTCTGCCTCAGCCTCATGAGTAGCTGGGACTACAGGCATGCACCACCACGCCTGGCTAATTTTTCTATTTTTAGTAGAGATGGGTTTTCATCATATTGGTCAGGCTGGTCTTGAACTCCTGACTTAGTGATCCACCCACCTCGTCCTTCCAAAGTGCTGGGTGCCCGGCCTGAATATTGTTTTCTGTAATACGTCCCTCGTTTTCTGTTTTCTTCCTTCCCTCCCTCTCTTTCTTCTCCTCTCCTCCACCCCCGCTTTTGGTTTTTTTTTTTTTTTTTTTTTTGGCATGGGAAGGTGATGTGTCACACAACTGGAAAAAGTATTTTACCTCTCACCTTCTGTCTGCCTTACCTGGTTTGAAATTGTTCTTAGGAGAAAGAAAATATTTGTAGACAAAAAAAAAAAAAAAAAAAGAACCAGAGGTTTGTTTGGTTTTTGCTCTTTGTTCCCCAAGTTTACCTTTTAGAAAAATTCATGTAATAAGAAAACTAATCAGAAATTATTTTTTCTAAAATACCCCCTGAGGGTATGACCTAGGGACCCTGCCTGTTCTATTATTGTCACAGTGTGTCAGACACCAAAATAAATATTTGGAGAAGGAAGCCAGTAGTGGGCTTGGTAGCCAGTGGGTTAGGGTTCCCACCTTCTTTTGTAGTGATCAAGCTGTGCATGGAAGCTCCTCTGTGAAGCAGAGCTACTGTGGCTTACTTTTCAGGGCCATTGTGAGGATTACTGTTAATGTGTGTAAATTAACTAGCCTAGTGTCTGTTGGGTAGCAAAGTCTCAATAAACATGAGCTGCTTTTGCTATTAATTACATAAAAGCTATGATCTGATGACCTAGAAGCTCTGCAGCACTTTCCATTCCTTTGGTAACAACATACCTTTTGGTTCTATTCAACAATCCTATATATGTAAGAAGGATTTTTCAACAAGGTTGTAACATTCAACAAGTTCTTACCAGTTTGACCCTAAGGCTAGAGCGTACTTATTTGTCTGCCAGATTTACAGGTAAAATGAACATGAACACTTTGAAGAATAGTCAATTTACATATAAGGAAACCTCTATACTGAATATGGCTTTAAAGAAGTTACATTATGAATAGAGAGAAGTGATTTTTTTTTAAAGGTTCTGTAGAAATATATTTCCAGAGTCCGTTTATAGGAAGTTCAGGATCTGTTCAGGTATTTGAACCAGTTTGTTAACAAAGATAAGTGTTTTTTTGTTTTGTTTTGTTTTGTTTTAGCTATACGATTTGAAATACATACCTCTGAAATTAAGACTTGTAACTTCCTCAGAGAGATGGTGATATATTTAATATTAAGGTTTACCTCCTTTTATTAACCATTTGCCTTTTGTTATTCATCTTAATAGATCAAAATAATGAAGCTAATGTCCCAGAACATTGGCAACATTAATGTGTATTGGCATTTTAAGTGTGTTCTTTCTGCTTATTCTCAGTCGTTGAAGAAAGTTGGAAAAGATTCTACTGTCTTACTAATCTGCATCACCGTGTTTCTTTCATACCTTCCTGAAGCTGGACAGTATTCAAGTTTTTTTCTCTATCTCAGGCAGGTGAGTAGTGAGTGGCTAGTAGCCTTTCAATACCAGGAAAATCAAAGGTAGAGATTTGTCTAAAGATATTTTGAGGAAACCACTGCAGAGAAAAAAACATGTGAACTTGCTTGTAGTTATAAATGTAGGTGCTGACATATAATTAGTAAACAGAGCACCTTTAATGCAATAATGATTTAAAATATAGTAAGATAATTATTGTGGGTTTTTTTTTTTTTTTTTTTTTTTCATGAGAATCAGAATTAGCAAAAACATTATTTATTTATTTATTTTTGAGACAGAATTTCGCTCTTGTCCCCCAGGCTGGAGTGCAATGGCGCGATCTCAGCTCTCTGCAACCTCTGCCTCCCGGGTTTAAGCGATTCTCCTGCCTCAGCCTCATGAGTAGCTGGGATTACAGGTGTGCACCACCACACCCAGCTAATTTTTGTATTTTTAGTAGAGATGGGGTTTTACCTTGTCAGCCACTCTGGTCTTGAACTCCTGACTTCAAGTGATCTGCCCTCCTGGGATTCCCAAAGTGCTAGGATTACTGGCGTGAGCCACCGCACCTGGTCTGTTTTTTTTTTTTTTTTTTTAAACAGACTATTCTTCTAGAACAGTTTTAGGTTCATAGCAAAATTGAGAGTAAGATACAGAAATTTCCCATATATGCCCTACCCCCACACATGCATAGCCTCCTCCACTATCAGCATCTCCCACCAGGGTGGTACATTTTTACAACTGATGAACCTACATTGCCAAATTATCTTAACATAAAGTCCATGGTTTACAATAGGGTTCGTGCTTAGTGTTGTACATTCTGTGGGTTTGGACAAATGTGTGAAGACATGATAATATGTATCCACCCTTACAGTATCACACAGTGAATTTTCACTGCAAAAATCTCTTGTGTTCTGCCTGTGCATCTCTCCCTCCACCACCAACTCCTGGAAACCACTGATCTCTTTATTGTCTCCATAGTTTTGTCTTTTTCATACAATATGTAGCCTTTTCAGATTGATTTATGTCACTTAATAATAATGCATTTAAGGTTTCTTCATGTCTTTCATGACTTGATAGCTCATTTTGTTTCTGGCATTTGTTTGGATTTACCAGTTTATCCATTCACCCACTGAGGGACACCTTGCTTGCTTCCCAGTTTTGGCAGTTGTGCATAAAGCTGCTGTAACATTCATGTACTGTAATATTTTAAATCTTTAATAATATCCATTAAATTTCACAGACAAGTAAAACTTATTTCACAAGTGCCCTTAGCCCAGGTCTGACTGAAGCCAGCCTGCTGCAGAGTCTTCAGTATGTCATAGCTCAACTGCTGCTGTAGAGTTCACAGGGGCTCACAAGCAGTAATCGAAATCTTCCCTCTCTGGAGTCTTTTAAGCTTTGAAAATTTATACCCCATTTTTTTCCCCCAAAACAGGTAAATGACTTAAGATAATTTAAAAAAAAAAAAAAAAAAACTTCCCCTTTTCATCTGTTCTTCAGGTCTTTGGGATTGCGCAGACCTAAGTTGTCTTTCCATTGCATCCTGTGGTCTTCCACTCATTTCATTGGAAGGCAGACCTTTTCCTAATGGTTTACTTTGACAGAGCAAGCTTCCGCCTAAGATAATTTCCTTCTTTTCTGGTGATATTTAAAAATGAAGTATGTTAAATTCTTCATACTGAAAGTTTTCCTGTGCATATGGGACTAGTATTTTATGTGGTAGCATATAAATAAAACCTTTTCCAGGCTTTTGTTTGTTTTTTTTGAGACAGAGTCTCACTCTGTTGCCCAGGCTAGAGTGCACTGGCATGATCTTGGCTCACTGCAGCCTCCATCTCCCAGGTTAAAGCAGTTCTCATGCCCCAGCATCCCATGTAGCTGGGATTATAGGCGTGCACCACCATACTTCACTAATTTTCATATTTTTAGTATAGACAGGGTTTCACCATGTTGTTCAGGCTAGTTTTGAACTCTTGGTCTCAAGTGATCTGCCTGCCTCGGCTTCCCAAAGTGCTAGGATTACAGGCGTGAGCCACCACACTTGAGCTTTTCCAGGCATTTCTCTTTTGCTCATTTTTAGTGGTTGGATGCTAGAGATGTAGAGGGAAGAATGGTGAGATAATGTAGAAAATGATTCTTGCATTTAAATTAATTGGTGCATTGCATTAAATATGCATTTAACACAAAAAATAATATAGGAAGAAAGCTAAAAAAAAGATCTCTCTGTATATAGGTAATAAACAACTATGACTATTTTATTATTCTAGCTTTTTTCCTACACGTATACTCATGTCATCACCACCACCAATTATGACAAATCAGAATCATTACATGTTATTTTATATTGGTGCTGGCTGCCAAGAACAATTAACATACTCACATTTCAGTTAAATTTGCATGTGATATTTGAAGATCATAGATTTGATAAATAACTTGTATCCAGAATACATGTAGAACTCTTATAATAAAAGACTCAGTAACATCTTACAAAAACTCAACAATAAAGAGACAATTCAGTTTCAAGATAGGCAAAAGATTTTGCACAGAAGATCTACAAAAGGCCAATAAGCACAGGAAAAGATAACATTAGCTGTCAAGGAAATGCAAGTCATGCCAACAATGAGATACCATTTCACATGTACTAGGATAGCTGTAATCAAAAAGACAGACAATGATGTGGAGAAATCAGAACGCTCATGGTGAGAATGTAAAATGGTGCAGCTGCTGTAGAAAAGAGCCTGGCAGTTCCTCAAAATGTTCAACAGAGAGTTACCGTATGACTCAGCAAATCTGTTTCTAGGTATATATACCCATGAGACATGAAAACACACTTCTGACACAGACACTTACATACAGATTATTATTCACAATGGCCAGAAAGTAGAATCAGCCCAAATGTCTGTCAGCTGATGAATGGATTAATAAATATGGTATATCCATACATCAGAATGTTAATTATTCAGCAGTGAAAAGCAATGAAGTACTGATATGCTACCACATGGGTGAACCGTGAAGTCATGCTCAGAGAAGCCAGTTATGAAAGACTGCATATTATATGATTTCATTTATACGAAATGCCCAGAATAGGCAAGTCCATAGGGACTAAATGGTTGGAGGAAGGGTAGGTTAGGGGAGTAGAACTCCTAATGGCTGCTATTTTTCTTCGAAGACTGATGAAAATCATTTTGTGTTGATGATTGCCCAACTCTTTGGATACACTTACACACTTAAAATGGATTAATTGTATGGTATTTAAATTCTATCTTAAAGGTCTTTAACAAAAATATGTATTTACAAATAAAGGCTGAGAAGTAATCCCTAAATCTACATTTTCCAGTTCTAATTTTTAAAACTGCATTTGATTAGATAGTAACAAAATGTTAATGTAAGCAGCACTGGATTGACCATCAGAGATTCTAGCCCTTGGTCTTTTCATTAGCCAGTTATGTGCCTGGAAGCAAGACACTCATTCATGAAATGAGAATAATGTATATAATTCAATCTCACAATTTTCAAGGTCCTTTTCCTGAATTTTATAGAATTTCAATATAGGGCAAAATAACATAACTTTTTAAAAAGTTGATTTTGAGACTTAAAAATTTTAGGCATTTCAGAGATACTGTTAAGGTTAGAGGCTTAGAAATCATGGCCAGGTTACTTTGCATGCTTATTAGAATCACCATGGGAGCTTTTAAAACATACCTGTGCCTGGGTCATACCCCCAGAGAGCCTGATTTAATTGGTCTCCAGTGGTCTGGCATCTCACTGCTCTCCTTCCCTTGCGCTCCTTACCCCTTGTCTTTTGCTCACATGATTTTAATGTGTAGGCTAAGTTGAGAGCCACTGGCTTTGATAATGAGCAATGCTGTATTGATAGTCATTTTCTTTCTTTTTTTATTACTTGATATATCAGTTTGTTGGGGAATAGAGGGTATATAAAATAACAGGTAGACATATAATAGAAAATCTAAAAAATTTCACAATTTCAGTTGTGCCTGCTTATGATGATTCCTTACATCAGTTTTAGATATAAATTACTGGTTACACAGGTTCAGCTTTCAGCACTGTCTTAGTCTGACATTGGTTTTATGAATTTTCCTCAACTATCCTATCATTGTAATAGAACATAATATTCCTTGTTATTTTATAATATCTATATTACTAAACTATTTTCATTCCATTTCCATAGGTCATAGGTTTTGGATCTGTTAAAATTGCAGCATTCATAGCTATGGTAGGAATTCTGTCTATTGTGGCTCAGGTGAGTATCATTTTATCCATACTTAAAAAATTAAGAAAATCCTGATAACCATAGTTTCACAGGAAGCCACATATAAAAGTACAGGGAGATATTCCCTGAACTGCTACCTCAGTCCCTCACGTCTGCTTTGGTAACGTCTTGTACAACTATAGTGTAACATCAAATTGAGAATCTGATGTGGATGTAGTCCATCCGCAGAACCATTTCTTCTTATATAGGGTGTTGAGGTTATAATTTAGGAGAAATTTTTTTTGAAGTTATAATTTCAGAGAAATTTTTTGTATTTTATTTGGAACAATTTTAAAAAATTATGTTCTAGACCAGGTGGCCCACCTTGGTGACTGGCATCCACTCCTTGTCTTCAGCCTTGCCTCCCTGAGCCCTGGGTGCCCCAGCCCCTGATGCTACTGCCTCAGCCTCCTTGGAAGTCATGGTGGTTCCCCATCCCAGGGCCCTGGGGGTCTCTGGCACCCTCCATCAACACCGCACTGGCATCATCTGCCATTTAGTGTTTTCTCAGAGAAGATGATTTAGAACTTTGATACAACTTTCTCTGCTTTTTAGAATATTTCTTGTACTCTCTGCTGGGCCAATTCTTTGTTTGCTTTTATACCAACCAAACTAGTGAATAATTATAATCTATCTCTGGATTGCAGAATCAACTAGGAAAATGTTTCAGTGTTATTTCAATGTTGAAAAGGAAGCAGAAATGAAAATCGGTAACTGCTTCAACTCCTATTGTCCCCAAGACTGACAAAATATGAATCAGAACATTAAAATATATTCAGTGAGGGCCGGGTGCAGTGGCTCATGCCTGTAATCCCAGAACTTTGGGAGGCCAAGGCAGGTGGATCATCTAGGTCAGGAGTTCCAGCCTGACCAACATGGTGAAACCCTGCCTCTACTAAAAATACAAAGATCAGCTGGGTGTGGTGGCACACGCCTGTAATCCCAGCTACTCAGGAGGCTGAGGCAGAATTGCTTGAACCCAGGAATTGGAGGTTGCAGGGAGCCAAGATCGTGTCACCGCACTCCAGCCCAGGTGACAGAGTGAGACTACGTCTCAGAGAGAACACACACACACACACACACACACACACACACACACACGAGAGAGAGAGCGCATTAACTATTTCCCCATCTATTATAAATAGAGTACCAGAAAAGGTGAAGCATATTGTCCTTCAATTAATTCACTGTGCCCAGACATAGTCACTATTTTGTATGGTACTACCTAGGGGCTGTTTCCCTGAAATGGCTACCAGTGAAGCAAAGCATTCTGTGGTAACCCTCTCTCAAGAAGAAATGAGAAGGCTGCAAAACTGCTTTATGCAAATACTAGATTTGACAAGGCTTATGGGAATGCATCAAGGCAAAGGCTGTTTATATTTTTGTTGAAATGTGTTGCAGATTTAAATTATGTTAACCTTTCAAGTTGATCATTATTTTGGTTTTTTACAAAATCAAACATTAACTCTAGTTAGTTAGCCCAGTCATCTTTTTTTTTTCTTTTTGAGATGGAGTCTCACTCTGTCACCCATGCTGGAGTGCAGTGGTGTAATCTTGGTGCACTGCAACCTCTGCTTCCTGGGTTCAAGTGATTCTACTGCCTCAGCCTCCTGAGTAGCTGGGACTACAGGTGTACACCACCATGCCTGGCTAATTTTTATATTTTTAGTAGAGACAGGGTTTCACCATGCTAGCCAGGCTGGTCTCGAACTCCTGACCTCATGATCTGCCCACCTTGGCCTCCTGAAGTGCTGGGATTACAGGTGTGAGCCACCATGCCCGGCCAGCCCAGTTGTCTTTTATCCAGCTCCTTTTCAGACTATCCCAACTAGTTATATTTAGCAGAGTAGATAATTGTTAAAATCAAACTTATTTGAATCCCAACTTTGTAAAACTTACAGCAAAATCTCTCATATTTTGTAAATATTCAGCAGGAGTTTGCTCTTCACAAATATATAAGTGACTAGTATTTGTCCAAAGAGGCTGAGGCTGTCCCATCTCAACCAGTTACAGAGGTTGTAACTGGTGAACAGTTGTAATAACCTTTTGGGAAGTGCCAGCGGAACACCAGGTAGACAGGTTTCTCAGGAAGGAGGCAGAAAGCATGAGCCCCAGGTCAGGCTGGGAGCCTCCAACACTCCATCCCTGTAGAGATTCATCAGTACAGTCCAGACTCTGAGGTCACAGATCAGGCAGCGTACCCTTAGGAGGTCCCTGGTCATCAGGGAAGGGTCTTCACACACACAGCTTGTATTTTGATTCTGTGTGTTGATGCGGTTTTTCAGAGTTGTCTCCTTTACTTTGCAGACAGTCTTTCTTAGCATCTTGATGAGATCATTAGGAAATAAGAATACTGTCCTCCTTGGCTTAGGCTTCCAGATGCTCCAGTTAGCTTGGTACGGTTTTGGATCACAGGCCTGGTAAGCCTCACTCTTAAATTCTCATAAACTGTGAGAGATACCTCTTGGAGGAGCTTGGACTGGCTGGGTGTATGAGAAGGAAGCAAGGGTTATTTTACTGCTTTGTTGTATTCAACGTTGCAGAAACCATTAGGCTTTAATTTGGGGAAATGTGGAGCTAGGTAACAGAATTATTTGTAAAGACTGCCTTCATGTCATTGGACTTTCCTGGGATTGTTCTTTTCCCCAGCCCCCAAATAGTTTTATGTCTGCTTTTTAAACACATATGCCGATTTTTAGAGACACTGAATACAGTCAAAAGCAAAACAAGAAGATCTAGAAAAATGACTGATTTATGGCAAGCTTCACTATCATTAATTATCATTAGCTATTATTAACTGAGTGACCTTGGGGCAATAACATAATCTTTATAAGTCATTTGAGTTAGATGAACACTAAGATTTCTTCCAAAACCATGTGCCTTCTGCCACAGTTATTAATTACTACTACCATATTAGATTCCTATAAATGGGAAGAAAGGTCAAAATAAGCTCAGTGGAATAAGAAAAAGTAGAAGGAATCATGAGTTCTGTTTTGTTAATATGGCAGGTTTCTCCATGTGCCCGGTGGGAAGATGCAGAAATGTCATCTCCATTTTAGACAGTAGAGCTGGTCCTTACTTTGGACACATAAACAGACAACATAATTTAGAGAAACTAGAATTGCCTTAGTGTTCAGTGTTTAGTTTGGGGAGGAAGTACATGTGCCCATTCTGAATTTCGGAATTTCATTTGATCCACTTGCTGTCTCTCTCTTGAGAGAGAGGGTCTGGCTCTGTTGCCTAGGCCAGAGTGCAGTGGCACAATCATGGCTTACTGCTTGCCTTGAGCTCCTAGGCTCAAGCGATCCTCCTACCTCAGCCTCCTGAGTAGCTGGGACTATGTACATGCACCACCACTCCAAAGTTTTTTTTGTTGTTTTTTCTTTAAGAGACAAAGTCTCATTATGTGTCCCATGCTTGTCTTGAACTCCTGGGCTCAAGCAATCCTCCTGCCTTGGCCTCCCAAAGTGCTGGGATTACAGTCATGAACCACTGCCCCTAGCCATCTGTGACTCTTTACCAGATTAACTTTCTTGATTCTCCTTTTTCTTTTTGATTTTGCTCTTGTGAACTTTGGTTCAGTAACTGATTTAGTCACACTCTTGCAGTGTTAAGACTTTGTCATCATGTAAGGTTCTTTTTTTTTCCCCAGTAATGACCATCCCAAAGTTGGGGCCTTACTTTACTCACACTTCATACTGATACATAGTTAATCCTCTTTCATTGAGAGAAGAACAAAGGTCTAAAGAGGGAGGCAGGGTCTGTTTTTCCAGTTGGGGGTGTAACATGCTCTGTTGAGGGGTACCAAACTGTAGCTCGAGGGCAATGTGTAAGTGAGCCTTTTAAAGGAAAAATGAAAAGTCAGTGGAGAAAATGCGGTATTTATAGAAACAAAAGAAATCTTGCAAACTTCATTGAGCTTATGTGTAAAGATGGTAATAGGGAGACCAGGGAGAAGAAAAGCTTCTGAAAGAAGTAAAATGAAGAAACAGAGTTTTCCTGGCCCTTCTCTCCCCATCCCAGCCATTAAGTGATTAATTTTCTACAATGTGATGTATAAGCTTTTAGGTTAAAAAAATGCATTTTTTAAAAAGATGGAAATAATAAAACATAACATAATAATAAAAGAAAACAGAAGGCATTTGTACTTTTGCCACTGATTGCATTCTGAATAGTGACCTCTTTGAGGCTAACCTGCTGCCTGACCATGCTTGTCCTGTCTTTGCAGGATGATGTGGGCAGCAGGGACTGTGGCCGCCATGTCTAGCATCACGTTTCCAGCAATCAGTGCCCTCGTCTCTCGGAATGCAGAGTCAGATCAGCAAGGTAAGATCACTGTCCTCTCTGTTTTTCTCCTTCAGCTGAGACCTCCTTGCTGGAAGCAGGAGAAGCTCTGAGTTCTCCCCACTGACAGCAGGAGCTGACAGCCATATGGTCCCTTCTCAAGGATCATACTTACTTTGTCAGATAGGAACATTCTATTTTCCTCTCTTTGATCTTACACTCATATTTTTTAAAGCTGGACTTAGCAATTCAGATTACTAACAATTAGAAATATATTTTCCCTTTTCAGTTTTGATACCTCTTTTGTCCTTTGGTGTCACAATTAACCAGACTATTAGTCACATTTAAAGAGATGTCTATTAAATACTGAAATATCAGTTAATCACAAGTTACTGATTTAATTACTTTATTCACTAAAATTTATTTCATTTGGAATAGCTGAAAGTCTGTGAGCTTAACTTAGAAAATAGTTCTTTGAGAGCAGAAAGAAAAAATGTGTGGTTGTTGATAATTAGATGTTGAGTGAGAGATGAAATTAAAATTAAGACTGCCATGTGGAAAATAGCATTCCACCATCTAGATCCTTATCCCATCCTTCCCGTGCCTCTGCTTCCCTTCCTGTCCTGTCCTCCCTCCCTCCCTCGCTTCCTCCCCCACCATAGGGTCTCACTCTGTCACCCAGGCTGGAGTGCAGTGGTGTAATCTTGGCTCACTGCAGCCTCAGCTTCCTGGGCTCAAGTGACCCTACCAAGTATCTGGGACTAGAGGCGTGTACCACCATTCCCAGCTAATTTTTGTATGTTTAGTAGAGACGGGGTTTCACCATGTTGGCCAGAATGGTCTCAATCTCTTAACCTTGTGATCTGCCCACCTCAGCCTCTCAAAGTGCTGGGATTACAAGCATGAGGCACTGTGCCTGGCCCTAAGAGCCCTTTTAAAAGTTTTATTAAAAAACTATATTGGAAAGCATGGTTTATTCATTGCACTTTTTTTTTTTTCCGTATCAGAAGTTAGGTATCTTACTCATACTCATTGTTAAATATTGTCCCTTGAATACCACAAATTCTGTATGTCACTCCTGGCTACAGTAACTCAGTTGGCTTGCATCCTCAGGGAGGTGCTGCCTCTGAGGTGAAGATGTGAGCCATCCGTGCAGGACTGTCACTGCCTTGGGATCTGACAGACACTGTCCTGTCATTTGGGGAATAGATTTTCTTTGACTGTTTTTATACTTCATGGCAATATACATGTTACTAAATGTCAGCATATAAAAGTTTGGGAACACATTGTATTAAGCTGAATTATATGCTACCATTTTTGATTTACAGAAACATTAATTTCATATAGTTCAAGCTAATTTTTTACTTGCTATGTTAGAAAGCAGAGACATTTAGGAATTTGGCACTTCCGGGTTTTCAATGTAGGTCTATAGGGAAAGAGGGCTGGCATACACCTGTGAAGATGGAGTCTGCCTAGTGGGGACTGCTCTGTATTCCTGAGAGCAGGGTTGCCAGAGGTGAAGGGCAGGTTTATGTTGCAAAAGCACCATTAAATAACCGGAGCAGGGAAATCTCAGTTGACAGAAAAGTGGAAATTGCCTCCAATGGGACGATATTAAAGTTTTGGATTTTATTTTTTTTCCCACTTTTTAGACAGATCTAGCTGAAATGGGGAATTTAACTCCCCCAAAATTTGGGAAACATCACTGTCATTTCCCCTCCTTATAGATCTCAGCACAAAGAGTGAGGACAACATTAAATGGACATGGTAAAACCAAGAAAACATTTGTGCAATAAATGAAAATAATAGATGAAGTCTTCCTAATCTACTTTCATTAGCATGCTTTCTCCTCAGTCTTGCTGAATTAATGTGAGAAAGTGCTGTTCAGCTCCAAATGTTGAGATGCCTTTCTGAGAAGACTGGCTTTCTTCTCTTCGTTCCAATTTAGGAGTTGCCCAGGGGATCATAACTGGAATAAGAGGACTATGCAATGGCCTGGGACCAGCACTGTATGGCTTCATATTCTACATGTTCAATGTGGAACTGACTGAGTTGGGCCCGAAATTGAATTCTAACAATGTTCCCCTGCAGGTAATTTGGTCATAAATCTATTTTTGTAACAACAGTTGTGTATGATTATAGCAAAATCTTGTGACCTTAAATTTGGAGGGGATTCTTACCTGTATATTACTATATTTTATTTGACAGCAATAACTATTGTGTTCATTGCCTCTCGGGGTCAGTGGGGGATCATTGTAGTGATTTAATATCTTATGTACAAGATATGTCTTAATTTTGTTCCGATTCTGTTTTCACCTAAACAACTACTGTGCTATTCTGTGACTAAGCCCAGGCTAATTAAAATTTGAAATGACCTAAAAATCCAGCTAAAAATTGAGCTACAGTACTTTCTGTACTATTTATTTGAAATTTCTTCCTTGTTCCTTCTAAGCTATATTTAGTATAGATGTCTATACAAAGCTGGAATTAATGTTTATGTACAAAGGTGCATGATCTGAAGTCATAGGATGGAATTATAGGTAAACAGCTGTTGCTTATAAGCTTACAGGTTTGCTTAAGCTATTTAGAAGTGGTACAAAAAGCAGTAATTAGTTGCCCTCTGTAATATTCCACATACCAGGCTCTATTAGAATTTGCCTTGACATTTAATGAAACATTTGCTTATGAGAATATGATTCACTTTTTGGTGGTGTGTTTTTTTGGGTAATCTAGGAATAATTTGAGTTAAAAAGACTAACTGTATTCTTTGTCTCCACTTGTTTTCCACATCCATCAGGGAGCTGTCATCCCAGGCCCGCCGTTTTTATTTGGGGCATGTATCGTTCTTATGTCTTTTCTGGTTGCCTTATTCATTCCTGAATACAGTAAAGCCAGTGCAGTTCAAAAACACAGTAACATCGGCAGCCTGACCAACACCCCACAACGGGGCAGTGATGAGGACATTGAGCCACTGCTGCAAGACAGCAGCATCTGGGAACTCTCTTCATTTGAGGAGCCTGGGAATCAGTGCACTGAGCTGTAAACTCAGCAGAAAGTGGGATTCTGCGTATGCCATCTCTGAGAACCATGGAGGGAGCCACACCACCTGGTGACTTCACGGTGCTGGATGGAACATGCCAGCGGCATTCTTCAGGGCCAAGTTTGATAAATACCACGTTCATATTCCTGCTCTTCCTCTTCCAGTTTGTTTTGTTTTTCTCTCTTACATTCTTTTTTTTTTTTTTCCCCTGTTTGTACATTAGAATAAGGTAAGATTTGAAATAACTTCCCTGCAAATAATGTGCAACCCCCAAGGTAAAACTCAAATAGAAAAAGGATGGCTTTCCTGTAATGACTGTGGAGTAAGAGTGACAGCAATCTTTCTGTGCCCTTTTCAGCAGAAGGTGCAGAACTATAATGAGTCTGCCATCTCTGGCAAGATTTCAGGTAAAGAATTCCTTCTTAATTTCTACCTTTCTGTTTCTCTGAATCAAGCCCATATGTGTTGATGAGTGGCCACTCTTAAGAGTCACTCAGTATCAGGGATCTATTGTCTTTGTTCAGAGGTCAAATAAAAACCTAGTCTCCTTTTATTCTCTCTACTTCCTATTCTTGTCTAGAATGAAACTCAGCATATATATATATATATATATATATATATATATATATATATACTTTTGGACATTAATAATATTTAATAGTAATACCTTTAGTAGAAAGAAATTTTTCTTACAGACTTAAATCATGTAAAACTCACAACTCAGATTCCTGAACCTGGTGTCCTGATTAGGTCCAAGGTGATTTTACAGAAGAAAAAAAAAAAACTCAAGCATTCTGGTGGCAACATAGGAATTGTAGGCTGCTTCTAAGAAAGTTTTTAATAATTTGGAAATTCCTAAATGAAGATAAGAGTTAGTAACTGTATACAAGTAAAGTTTATATCCAAGTTCAGGGTCAGGCATTATTATGAGTCATTATTACTTCTTCCCATGTCTTCCAGTCCTACTTCTCAAAGTTTTTCTCATCCATCACACTCCTGCCTTAACTGCTGTGTAGTGTGTATTTGTTTTCAATTCATCTTTATTTCAGTCTGTTTGTCTGACTTTTGAATCGGATGGGAATATGCACATTAAGTTCCTTTCTAAAATATGGTTTTATGAAGCCGAGTTTCACGATAAGTTTCTTGCTACTTTTTGAGATGTTTTATGGACACAGAAAACTTTACAAATTTATATGTATTTTGCTGCACCAGTAAATGGACCATTAACTAGGGCCCACCTTTAACAGCACTCCTTTGAAAGTTTTATAGGTATGAAATATATGTAGATATTTGTAAAGGGTTTTAATTTTTTTGATGGGGTGCTGTGTAAATCTTGTATTTATAAATATAATGAAGGTATTGACAGAAAAAATATATACAACTTTTATAAAGGATTGTGTACTGATTGAATACATTTAAAAGAAAATATATTTTGAAACCTGTTCTGTTATGAACAGAGATAACATATCTTTTTACGATGCTATTGGTTTTTAGGTTAAGCTTCCTAATGCATAATAAATTTACAGTGGATACTTTTATGTCTTTTGTGTCTTTTTTTTTTTTTTAAAGCAAATAGTACCATTGCTCTTTTGGGTTCTTTGTTGGGTGGCTTTCAATTAAACTGAGTTGTTAGTCCTTCAGCTGATGTAAAAGGTATGTGTTTTCAAAAAATTTTTAACAAACTTCCTTCAAAGTCTCCCTTCAAAAACATCGTAACTACAGATGCTCCTTGACCTACTATGGTGTTCCATCCTGATAAGCCCATTGTAAGGTGAAAACATTGTAAGTTGCAAATGCATTTAATACATTATAGAAGCTTCAGCACTTTCGGTATCAGCATGGGTGGAGTATTGGTTGTTTGTTTACCCTCCGATGGCATGGGGATTGGGAGCTGCAGCTCAGTTGCCACTGCTCAGTGTCATGAAAGAGTATCATACCATATATCACTAGCCTGGGAAAAAATCAAAATTTGAAGTATAATTTCTACTGAATGTATATCACTTTTATACGGTCATAAAGTTGCAGACCATCTGTATTTTTATTTTTAAAAAGCAGGGACAGAACGAAACATGTATATCCATGTTGATAGCATTCATAACAACCAAAAGATGGAAAAAACCTAAGTGCCCATTGACTGATGGTGAATGGATAAACAAAATATGGTATAGCCATACTACGGAATATTATTCAGCCTTAAAAAGGAATGAAATTCTGACACCCACTGCAAAATGGATGAGCATTGAACACATCATTCTAAGTGAAACAAGACAATCACAAAAAGAGAAATATTGTATGGTGCCACTTACTGATGTGCCTAGAGTAGTTAATTCAGAAAGGAGAGTAGTGCTCACCATGGGCTGGGGGAGGGAAAAGTATTGGAAGCTGTTATTTAATGGGTACAAAGTTTCATTTTGCAAGGTAAGAAAAGTTCTGCGATGGTGATGGTAATAGGTTGTACAACAGTGTGAAAATGGTGGGAGGCCGATGTGGGCAGATCACAAAATCAGGAGATCAAGACTATCCTGGCTAACATGGTGAAATCCCAGCTATTCGGGAGGCAGGAGAATTGCTTGAACCAGGAGGTGGAGGTTGCAGTGAGCCAGATTGTGCCATTGCACTCCAGCTTGGGCAACAGAGCAAAGCTCCATCTTTTGTGGGGGGTGGGGAGGTTGTTAAAATGATATATTATTATGTCTATTTTACCACAGTTTGAAAAAAAAATACCCTTATGGCATTTTTGTCTTTTATCGTTGCTTAGCACAATTACAGTTACTTTACCCATTTTAACAAATATCCCAGCATGACAAATGTCATTTACTTTGTTAATTAGATAGTTCTAAATTTAGGAAAAAATACCATTTTAACCATTCTAAAGTGTAAAATTTGTTTTTAAATATATTCACAAGGTTATGTTACCATTAGCACTAATTCCTGAACTCTTCTTTCCCCAAAAAGAAATCCTGTACCCTTTAGCATTCACTCTCAATCCTCCCTTTTCCCATCCCTTGGCAACCTTTAATCTACTTTCTGTCTCTCAAAATTTGCCTGTTTTGAACATTTCATATGGAGTCATATATGACTTTTTGTGTCTGGCTTCTTTCACATAACATGTTTTCAAGGTTCATCCATGTTATACCATGTCAAAATTTTATTCCTTTTTAAGGCTGAATAATACTCCATTGTATGTATATACACATTTTAAAAATTCATTTATCAGTTGATGGACATTTGAGCTTTCTCCTTTTGGCTGTTATGAGTAATGCTGTTGTGAACTTTCGTGTACAAGTTTTTGTACGAACATGTTTTGAATTCATCCTAGGTATGTACTTGGGAGTTAGATTGCTGAGTTCTGTGGTAACTATGTTTAACTGTTTGAGAAACCACCAAACAGTTCTCTGCAGCAGCTGCACACTTCAGTTTCCATCAGCACTGTAGGAAGGCTCCAATCTCTCTGTATCCTTAGCAACACTTGTTATTTTCTGTTTTGTTGGTTATAGCCATCTAGTGGGTTTGAAATGATCTCTCATTGTGTGTTTTTTAGACGGAGTCTTCCTCTGTCACCCAGGCTAGAGTGACTCACTGGCACCTCTACCTCCTGGGTTCAAGCAATTCTCCTGCCCTAGATTCCTAAGTAGCTAGGATTACAGGTGCCTGCCACCATGCCTGGCTAATTTTTGTATTTTTAGTAGAGATGAGGTTTCACCGTGTTGGCTGAGTTGGTCTCAAACTCGTGATCTTAGGTGATCTGCCCACCTCGGTCTCCCAAAGTGCTGGGATTACAGGCGTGAGCCACTGTGCCTAGACTCTCATTGCGGTTTTCATTTGCATTTCTCTAATGACTAGCCAAGTTGAGCATTTTTTCATGTGCTTGTTTGCCATTTGTATATTGTCTTTGGAGAAATCTATTTGAGTCCTTTTCTCTATTTTTTAATTCCATTGTTGCATTATAAACAGAGTTCTTCATGTATTCTGGATATTACAGCCTTATCAGATATATGATTTGCAAATATTTTCTCACATTATGTGGGTTGTCTTTTCACTGTCTTGATGGTACTCTTTGATGTATAAGAGTTGTAGTTTTGGCCGGGCGCGGTGGCTCACACCTGTAATCCCAGTACTTTGGGAGGCCGAGGCGGGTGGATCACGAAGTCAAGAGATCAAGACCATCCTGGTCAACATGGTGAAACCTCGTCTCTACTAACAGTACAAAAATTAGCTGGGCATGGTGGCACGTGCCTGTAGTCCCAGCTACTCAGGAGGCTGAGGCCGGAGAACTGCTTGAACCCAGGAGGCGGAGGTTGCGGTGAGCCGAGATCGTGCCATTGCACTCCAGCCTGGGTAACAAGAGCGAAACTCTGTCTCAAAAAAAAAAAAAAAAAGAAAAAAGAGTTGTAGTTTTTTATGAAATCCAGTTTAGCAATTTTTAAATTTTGTTTCTTGTGCCTTTGGTGTCATGGCTAAGAATAAATACACCAACCAAATCCAGGGTCATGAATATTTGCCCCTATGTTTTCCTCTGATAGTCATACAGTTTTAGTTCTTATGCATTTAGTTCTTTAACCTATTGTGAATGGATTTTTGTATATGATGTCAGGTGGGAGTCTGGCTTCATTCTTTTACATCTGGGTATTTGTGATCTCAGTACCACTTGTTGAAGAGACTATACTTTCTCTATTGAATGGTCTTGGCACCTTGTCAAAAACAGATTACCATAGATACATAGGTTTGTTTCTGGACTTTTAATTCTGTTCCATTGGTCAGTATGTCTGTCCTTATGCCCAGTACCACATGACTTTAATTACCATAGCTTTATGTAGTACATGTTGAAATTAGGAAGTGTGAGTCTTCCACCTTTGTTTTCAGTATCGTTTTGGCTACTTGGTATCCCTTGTGATTCTATATGAATTTTAGTTTGGCTTTTCCATTCTTCCTCTGTGTTCTCCTCCTCTCCCACCAAAATAATAATAATAAAGTTGGGATTTTGATAGGGCTTATATTGAATCTGTAGATCACTTTGGATAGTACTACCATCTTAATAGTATTAAGTCCTTGTCCTTCCACACATGAACGTGAGATGTCTTTCTATTTATGCCTCTAATTTCTTTCTGTAATGATTTGGGGTTTTTAGTGTACAAGTCTTGCTCCTCCTAGCCTAAATTTATTCCTAAGTTTATTTCCTTTTTAATAAGATGGTTTCCATTTCTCAGGCACATATTTTCAATAAATGACTGTCTTAGAAAATAACTGGCTAGGCACAGTGGCTCACACCTGTAATCCCAGCACTTTGGGAGGCTGAGGCAGGTGGATCACAAGGTCAGGAGTTTGAGACCAGCCTGGCCAGCATGGTGAAACCCTGTCTCTACTAAAAATAAAAAATTAAAAAAATATATATATATACACACACACACATACATATATATATATATAATTAGCTGGGCATGGCGTGCCTGTAGTCCCAGCTACTTGGGAGGCTGAGGCAGGAGAATCACTTGAACCCGGGAGGTAGAGATTGCAGTGAGCTGATATCACACCACTGTACTCCAGCCTGGGTAACAGAGTGATACATCATCTCAGAAAAAGAAAAGAATTGGCTAAATTAATGCTTACCAGAACACATGTGACTAAAAACTGCTTAAAGTTTTCATTGTCCAAACTCTTAAGTGTATTTAAAGATCATTGTTTTTTTTTTTTGTTTTTTGTTTTTTGTTTTTTTTGAGACAGAGTCTCACTCCGTCACCAGGCGCCAGGCTGGAGTGCAGTGGTGCGACCTCGGCTCACTGCAACCTCCGCCGCCCGGGTTCAAGCAATTCTCCTGCCTCAGCCTCCCGAGTAGCTGGGACTACAAGCGCGCGCCACCACGCCCAGCTAATCATTATTATTTTTTTTTTTTTTTGTATTTTTAGTAGATACGGGGTTTCACCATGTTGACCAGGATGGTCTCGATCTCTTGACTTCGTGATCCACCCGCCTCGGCCTCCCAAAGTACTGGGATTACAGGCGTGAGCCACTGCGCCCGGCAGATCATTGTTAATCAAATGAAATGTGGTCCAACTTCATTATAACCTTTTAAACAGTAGGAGTACAGCAGATGTTAATTAACAGACCTAAGGGCAGGTGACCTTTCCAGCTTCATCCCAGCAATAAAAACAGCCACCACAACAGCAGGAAGAATGCTGGCCAAGCAGCACAAACCATCACTAAAAAGAGAGGGCAATTTTTCTACTCTGCAGATGCGTAAGGCTGAATTCACCTTGATGGTATGGTGGTGAGAATGGCATTAATTACACCCTGTTTGGCACACAGGGTTTTATACAGGAGGAAGGGTCTTCTGTGAACATCTTTGAAGTATCCATTCCTTAGGAGTGTTAGAGGATGCGGAGGTGATTATCAATATTAAACAGTACTAGAATGATTGGACTCAAGGCATCCTCACCTAACCATTACCATGGTTTACTCTGATCACATTTTAAGTCCCATTAGGGCTAAAACGTCCCTGGAGCCATCACTAGGATGTTACCTCTCTTCTGATAGATATATTCTTTCTCTCTTCAATAACCCAGCAATATCATGAGTTTTTGATCTCTGCTACTGAAAGGAAGCTTAGATTAAAATCTCTAAGTGGTCATAGAAAATAGAGTCCTTTCCCTGTACAGGCTCAACGAAAGTAGCTGTGTGCGTGCAGATACAATTCTCTTTGTTAGTCTTGTGGTTCAGATTCCCTAGACCGTTTCCCTTTGATCTTCCTCATGGTCTTGCTATCACGTTGAAATAGCGTGGCATGCACTCTGGGTACCAGCTTATTAAATAACAGAGTATTGTTAAAGGAAAATTCCAACTGCGACTCAGCTGATTCACGTATAGTCTCCCTTGTTTACTAATAATTTTTTGACTGGAAAATATTGAAAGAAAGCTTGCTTTTTATTTTTTTTAAAAGAAGTTTTAACTGCCTTTTATTTAGAAAAAAAATCTTTGAAGTAAAATTTTAGCGATCACTTTCCAAATATGTTTAATCTCAAAGCCTTTGTATTTGAGGATATCTGCACATAAGTGACTTGGTAAAATGTACATTCTACTGTCCTATAAACTGATATTCTCATTTTTGTTTGCTTGAAAATGGAGCATGCACAACCTAGTTTTCATTGGTAGGAGGAAAGAAATTTGAAAATGCTGGTATTGCATGTTAAGCATTGATCAAGTTTTGAGGCTTGTACTTTTTCATGAGTAAACTATAGAGAGATTATAACTATAAAATCATACTTGTAAAGTCATATAATGTGCATATAGACGTGTGTACACATACACATAAAGCCACACACACATGTGACACTTTGGATTATAGGTTTTGGAATCAAATGGACCTTTTATGCCTTTTAATCACCGTGAAGCCTTGAGAAGGTTTTTAGGCACATTGCCCCTCCATTTCTTCATCTGTAATACAGGATGGGTAAAACCCATCTCAAACAACTACTGTGAGGGCAAAGTATCTGACATTGAATAGGTTCCAGTAAATAGTGGCTGCTTAGGAGGTTGTTTCCAGCCTTAAGTAAATAAATCTCCTTAGTCATTCATTCACTCAAGCTGTGTCTGTGAGAGGTAGCACCTTAGGCACCCGCACCTACAATTCAGAACCTCTGCCCTCGACTTTCAGTTTGGTGTCCATATTTGATGGCCTATTTTGTCGACCTTGGCACCTTAGAAACTGTGGCTTCTGTCTTTTGGGGAAGCCTCAGGAGCCTCTAGCTGTACCTATTTTAGCTACTCTGGAGGACACCGCTCTACCTTTTAGATTCTCCAAAAGTTAATTTTTATTATGACAGACAGCCCTCATTCAAAATCAAATACTTTCAAGCACAGTTTAGGTAATTCGGGATAATCCATCTAAGTGTTATATTGAAAAAGTTAACAAGTAAATAATTGTCCTGTTGTAACGAATTGTAATCCTCTCACCAGATGCCTTTAGGGGGGGAAAAAAAAAACAATTCCCACAGACTTCTAAACCAGAGAAAATACACTGCAGAGAACACAGTTATGTAATTAATATTCTCTCACACCCAAGAAACACATGGCTTAGTCATCCCTATATTCAGATTGTAAGTCTAATGTCACGCTCTGACTCCACCCTATTCATTAATAAAAATCCCTAAGCAAGTATTTATTAATTTTTTAAAAAGATATTTAAGTTTAATACAAATTTTATACCAAGAAGATGTGAAAAAATACTTCCATATGCTAAAAGCAATTATGCTTCACAAATAAGGCCAGCTAAGCTATTTTTTTTTTTTGACAACTGCAGTTCACAAATGTTCTTTCTCTGCTTTCTTCTAATACTCTTATTTCTTCTCTAATATGGGGAACTAGCTGGAAGCTGTACAGTTCGCATCCTCTTAACAATGAAGAGAAAGTAAACGAGACTCAAATGTACAACAAATGTACTGGAATGATATCGGACAATTAATTTGCTCATATACATACATCACCTTTTGCTTTTTGATCAATACTTTTTGTTTTACACACATACAAAATGGTTCTACAGCATACGCAGTGTCACGGACAGCATGACCGGGTGTTGCTTTCTCTCATACTGCCTTTGTTTCATGCTTACATAAAAACCTGAAATTCCATCATATAAATAATACGTACATACTTCATCCCAGACTCAAACATCCTCTGCGTGCGCCTTGCCTCTGAGTCTTTGCTCCCAAGAAGTACAGCATCTCTGACCAAGTGTGTGAGTGTGTGTTTAAAGGAACTGCAAAGCAAAGATTTCTCTTTTTCAGAGTTCATGATCCTAAAACACTTTCTTTTTTATTAGTATTATTTATTTATTATTATTTTTTTAAGACGGGGTCTCACCATGTTGGTCAGGCCGGTCTTGAACTCCTGACCTCAGGTGATCCGCCCTCCTTGGCTTCCAAAGTACCTGGATTACAGGCATGAGCCACCTAACACTTTCTACGCTCTCCTCTTCTGCAACTGAGTTAAATGGGGCTTGTTTCTGTTTCTCTTCTGTAAACAAGGATGTTGTGTTTTTTTCCTTTTAGGAGTAGAATCATTTAAATCACATGAAATAAACTAGCTTCTCCCTGTGTCCCTCTGGTCCAGAGAGCTTGCGTTTTAGGAACGTTGTAACATAGTAGCTGAAAGGAGCCAATGGCTTCATGGGATAGAGTCTGTGCCAGAACTCCCGATCCCAGCATGCTGAGTACAGACACGTGAGTGAAAACGGCTGGCCCTCCCCTGGGTAACCAAGGATGAGGACTTGAGTGTGAAAGCGGTCCCCGGGCCCAGCTTCCATTCCATTGTGTGACATACGGGCTAACTGACCATCCCTTCTCCAACACCAGAACATTCTTTTTGTTGTTGGGGTTGGTTTTGTTTTTGTAATTGTTTTTTTCTTTTTTACAAGTTAAGGTTAATACAAATATAAAAAGGGGAAGGTCCTCTAGGTTCAGTGACATCCATAAATTGTACATTATTTACACCTAACGCACAGGGCTCATGTGGGTGAACGGTCCGCAGTCAAAGCCGATGCAGGGCGTCCTGTAGCGTAGCAGCCCCACACCGGGGGCTCAGGCCCGTCTGAGGGTTGGTCATTCTCCAGTCTGAAGGTGGCTGTTCTGTCTTTGTCGCTTCTCCTTTTCCTGGCGTCTGGGTTTTTCTCCCCATGGGGTGGACGGTTTGTGTCCCGATTCACTGCTAGTCCCAGAAGGTGACCAGCCGAGACTCTTTCGGGAGGAGACTCTTCGTGCTGGTACTGGTGTTGTGCTCGGAACGTGCCGATCCCCACTTCTCATCGCTGCTGCTCCAGCTGGATTTGCTACTCCGGGAATGGTACTTCTGGGCGGGGTAACTGGGGTGCGGCTGGTGGTCTGTGGTGGTTGGGGCATAGGCAGGTTGCTTGTCACACCTTTTGCTAACAGAGCCTGGGTTGGAGCCCAAGAGAACGGAGGAGGGCGTCTCCCTGGAGCCAGAAAGGTCAAGGGTCGAGCCACTGTCCTTGCTTTTCTCAGCTGACGTCTCCTTCTCTTTGGAGGCACTGGCCGTTTCTGAAGGTGCTGTGTGCTCGAGGAGCTCCCCTGGGATGATTTGTTTAGTGTTTCTGTGTTCACCTGAGCATCCGCTTCCTGCTGAGGAGCAGTAGCTGAGTACAGGACTTCATGTGCTCTGGCCAGTGGGCTCACTGGCAGGGGTAGTCGCAGTAGCTGGTGTTCCAGCAGCAGTAAAAGATGGCCTGCTTCTTGCAGTCGGCGCACCACGGCTGCTTCTTGGTCTCGTCCACCGCCTGCTGCTTCTCCAGATCCTTCTTCACCTCGGCGATGAGCCGGTCCCGCTCCTGCTCCAGGCTCTGCCGCATCTCCGCCATGGTCAGCTCCAAGTTGTGTTTCATTTCGGAGGGCTCTTGCTGGTGGAGCCACTGGAGCGTCTCTGTCTCGATCCTCAGCCTGCGGATCTCAGCTATTGTGCTTCCCGTAGTGTTTTTAGAAAGATCATTGTGGGCCGGGCGCGGTGGCTCACGCCTGTAATCCCAGCACTTTGGGAGGCCGAGGCGGGTGGATCACGAGGTCAAGAGATCGAGACCATCCTGGTCAACATGGCGAAACCCTGTCTCTACTAAAAATACAAAAATTAGCTGGGCATGGTGGCACGTGCCTGTAGTCCCAGCTACTCGGGAGGCTGAGGCAGGAGAATTGCTTGAAC